>JAQGAO010000414.1:0-35622 GCA_034697705.1 Ommatoiulus sabulosus | reverse complement strand
CGTTTTTCCAGGACTAATTTGCAAAATTTTCCACGTTTTCCGAGGACAAATTTACACCTTTTCCACGTTTACCGAGTACATTAAATTTTCAACATTTTCTGAATACAAAATTGTCAATAATATTACATTTTGCAAAATATTTTCCTGTGCCGATTTATCAATATACGTCAATTTTTGACATTGTAATTGGTCAGGGAATTTTTTTTTAAACCTGGAAAAGTCAGGGAAGTTGAAAAGGAAGTTTCTGGGGGAATTTACCCTGTATCAGTAACATAATTTATTTCAAGAACGGAAATCGGTGTGTTTTTTCTGAAAGGGGGGCGGTGAGTAAATTTTTTTTCCAAAAGGGGGCGGTAGGCCAAAAAAGTTTGGGAACCTCTGATGTACATGCTGTATACAGTAGCTGGGTCCATTGTGTAAGATACACGTAGATAGTTGAAATTCCTAACTTGTCGTATTAAACATTTCGCGATGCAAACGTGTTTAGACTGACAGTCAAACTGCTTCTTATTATAGCATGGTACCTAACTTGGTTAGCAATGGCCATGCCTGGTTGCCGAATTCGTACGGCGTTTTGCGACAGAAATGAAAACAGCTGTACGATTCGTAAAGCTTCTGCCTGAGTACCCAATAATATGAACAATGAGCGTATGTGGATCGATGCTAGCTTATTGTGTTCATTAACAAGGAAATTATAAATCTGCACTGTCATATCGAAAACATTGTCGAGATGCAGCATTCGCTGACAGATCGTGGTATTATCAGAAGTCAGAGAAAACATGACATCAATTCAAATTTCATCTGAATTTAGATAAAAATTACTCCACGTATATACCTTAAACTGCATGGGGAGGTGCTTCACATTTTCTAATGTTTGTTCTGACGTATAATAAAGCGCGAATGCTCGGGCATGAAATTTTCCCCCGAAAATATTTGTAATATCCTAATTCCTCTTAAAAGAGGTAATAAACATTATTCGTGTCCATGCCCAATATAAGACGGCCGGGGACTGGAAATGAGTTCGTAGGCCTACTATCAGAAATTCGCATGAAGCGAGTTTTTCTTAATGAAGTTCCACTGTATACTATATACATGTACATGCATATACTGTTCGAGAACAGTGCTATATGCAAGCACCCCTCGATCGACCCCTTGATTTTGAACCTGCATGCGTCGCCGTCATTGAGACTTCTTCGTAGCATAGCATCGAATCGTCGGAACATTATATTTTAACGAGCGAAATCCCCGTGGGTTTTAAACACCTATAGTCGGAGCGTTGCAACGGAGACGGGAAGCGTCAAAATCTTATTAGACTTTAATGAGTTTGAATACGTTTCTGGATGAAAATCATATCGCCTTTCACGTTTGCCTTCATCGGATTCTCCGTTCCATTTCGGCGTTTCGGGGGGGTGAGAAAGCGGCACGCTGGATTGATTTATTCCGCCATCCCCGCAGTATCCATCTTAATGAGAGGAAATAGTAGGTTGATCAATGATAATGCAGACAGGCAGTCATAAATTGGCCTTAAGGAATGGCTGGGAAGATTGCGCTAGCTGCTGGAGAATATGATGGCTTTTTCTGTTCTGTAATCCTCTCGTGACACTCCACGGTTGGACCCGCTATCCCCGACTGATTCCCCCGCAGGAAGAAATAATTACGTTCGGCCTATAGCTCCCTGGATGATAGATGCTTCTTCCATTTTCCATTTTTAATTCCGCCCCATAAACGGATGGAATGTGCCATTACAGGCGTTGGAATGGAACCGTAATTTGTAGCGCGGCACGGGGTGCGGGCGAATATCATTTTCTATATGTTTATGCTTGCGGCGGGATTTTAATGCAGCGTTTTATATCCGAAGGAAGACTACTGTATAGGCGAGCGTCTTTGCAGCATCGCCTCTTGCTTATGTCTGATTTTGTAGCAGTCGCAATTATCGTACATGCGTATAGAGGTGCAAATGAGGATTATATGCATGGCTGGTGCATAATTTTGGCATATATATGTTCTTGTCGAGCAATTGGGAATTGCACCTCGTGCGAATTGCTAATGGCGAATTCGATTCGTCCACACCAGTGTAGTGCAGTATCTTGCCAGTGCAACTTGATCACGTGTCATTTTTTGTTCAGTGCCACCTCATGACCTCATAATCCGCCATGTTGGATGCACCGACTACACTGGCTCTATCGACGGTGTAGCCAGTATACACTCAGTGCACATTTTTTGAACCAATCGAATACGACAATAGGGTGCACCGACTACGCTGAAGTATGCACCATGGACCAACCGAATGCAATGAGTGCAGAAACGTACACTCTGTGTACACCAGTGTACACTTTTTGGACGAATCGAATTCGCCATTAGATATCATTCGCGATTGATGAGTACGAATGTAACTGTCTCTATGTATAGTTACTTGCTAGCTCAGGTATTGGACATACAGTAGGTGACTTCGTAAAATTGTATCGTCTAATTATGTTACTGGGAAGATATTGAAAGCAGTTCGCTGACATGTTCCGTTCTGTCCTGATGCTTATAATATTTGAAGCAGTGTTTTAATGACTTGTGCTTGAAATGGCGAAAAATAGATCATATTTATAATTTCTTGAATATAAAAATTCAGGTAAATGCTTTTCCGTTGTTGAACTATACATTTACTGTAACATGTACCTGGATATCAATGATAGGTTCTTGTCGTGCAGTAAAGGTAATTTTACTTGACGAAAAAAATAAAAATAATAAGATACGTCAGCCAGACGTCAGCGTCTGGCTGACGTGAATCCGTCACCATGGCATACAAGCCAAATAGCATACGGAGTTTCTGAAGGGCGTTGACTGAAAAACTACACGTTCGCCGCCTGGTGGAATAATTCAGACGCCGAGCTTTATTGAAAATTCATGGCATGCCAATCGCCCCATTCGGATGCGGTGTTGCATCGACGCGCAATTTTTGCTTGCCCTTGCCACTCCAGGCGCCAATTGCTCTGAAAGTAATTGAAAGTGGGGCGCATGCATGCATGCGTGGTTCAGATGATTCTGATAATTAAAACGGGCCTCCGTACATAGTCAGTCGTGACGATCGTTTTCGATAATTGCTAAAACATGGTCGTTATAATGAACGTAGAATGAAATGAAATCGTAAAATCTTGCCCATAACTATTAAAAACATTCGTAGGTAGGAAGAATGCGCGGAACTAGCGCTAGAAGCATTCGTAATGGTGCATCATTAAGTGCCTCCGAAATTGCTGCCTGATTATGACTTTGACTTTTAATGCCTTTTTATCAGACTTTGAAAGACGCGAATGTTCAAATAGTTTTCGGAATTGTCATTGTTATATATTAATTTCGGCAGGAATATTGTAAGCCGGATTCTTTGGAAAACACATTTGCTTAACTGCTTTAGCGTAGGCCTATACATTATATGAATGTGCTCAATGTTCCAGTATACATATTGCTCGTACTAACTCTTGTCATGGATTCTCGGCAACGAACTCATTTTCTTTTGTTTAAATATATTTGGCTATAAAGTTTCGAATACATTATGAACGTATACCCATTTTCAATTGGTTCACTATTCCTATATAGGAATTATAAAATTATAGTAGGCTATATACCATAATTTTATTTGTAATATTTGGACGGATATAGGCTAGCTCATGTTGCGTTCTATAGTGTATGTCAGACCTCGAATTTGCATGATGTTGTCCCAAATAATTGAAATGTATTTTGCATAATTGGTGGCGCAGTTCTTATAGATGCGTATCAAGATAGAGGACATGTGCAGGGGTGTGTTCCACTCTAAAAATAAAAAGGTGCAGCTAGCGTCATAGTCTTCACATTTCAAAGATCTAGAGCACATGAATTCTCCATGAATGGTTTATGATTGAGACTTGTGACAATCTTTAGTTATATTGATACCGAGATAGGAATCGTCATTGATGTTCAAAATTACATTATAAACGCTAAATACTTTATATGCATTTTTTAAATAAATAAACAGTTGAATAAATGCTGCAATGGTTATAAAAAAAGAGCTAGTAAATATCCCACATTCAAAATTAACAATATATCGATCTTATGTGTCATTTCAGTATACGTTATGATATGGCACTATACAGTATATGTTTGTAACATTAAAGCATTATGCCAAGACACTACTTAATCAATTCAACTCAGTGCCCTATTCAGAAAATAAATGGTACATGGTGGGGGGGTTAGCTCATTTTCAGCAGGATACTCCTATACACTCTGCAGTGGTGAGTTTTATTATGCGACTTACGGTATGCCTGATTCCCCCTGGGCAGAATTCTTTCTGCTGCAGGTGTGGCGCATGCGTACTTCGCTCTGTTGCTTTCTGCTAGCTTTTTATCTTCAACCTAGTCCTAGTTTTTCTGCTTGGGGCCCGGTTTCACGCATGCGCACTCGATGATGTCGGCAATTACCAACATAGGCGCGAGTGGAGCAACATTGATAAAGGTTAACAGGCGTGCCATTTGTTTTAAAAATGCATTTCTACGTTTTTGCCTCGTTGCTAGATTTATAGGAGCATCCATTTTTCTATGTTCAGAGGATCGAACCCCCATCACCAACCAATCAGAGGATTGAATGATGTTTTAATTCAAAATTGAATAATCGTTTGCACGTCATTAGCTAGAGCGTTTTATTTTTTCCGCTGATGAAATGCTGCCCAGTGGGAACATGCAATCAGCAAGCCTGCAGCAGCTTGAGCAGACGAATTTCTATTTCCTTGCTCATTCTGCCCATGCAGTGGGAATCAGGCATTAAAAATGTGCATGCCGCGATGCACGTTAAAGCGTGATCAGACTCAGTCTGACAGCAGACCTGCATGTTTCAAAGCCAATTAAGATGGTAGGCTAAAGAGACGTCGAATAGCAAGTGCATCTTCTTAACTGCTCGAACGGTCGGATTTAAACGACAAAGTTTATACATCACACCATTTGCATTTTTTTCTTTCTTTTTTTTTTTTTACTATGAGAACCTGACTCAAATTTCCCTCTGATCACCGTCTTAATATCTGTCATATTACAATCTCCCAATTTCGACACGGTCTTGGCTCGCCTCCCAGCATCTAAACTAATCAAGACGAAACTTTTGTCTGCGCCTTGCTGCTTCTCAAACTTAACTTTGGCTCTATGTACATGTTTGCGAGTGTACATATATATCGGTTTTGTGCATTGTCTGAAGATGCGCTCTGGTTATGATGGCGGAATTGTCGCTTGTTATTACGGAGCGCTGGCGTTGTAGGGAAACGTTAATATAGCAGCATCCATGGGTTTATTGATTCTCCTCTTTTAGCAGTAGACACGCGTGCCGCATTGTTTCTTGTAGCTGTTTGGAGCAGGGTAGAGAGAGGGAATTTCATAACCGTTTTAATTTTCTGCATTGCTAGTCAAGCATAAGCAATATCCATGCTTCCTGGGACGTGAAAAATCTTTATCTGTCCGCTAATCAGCTCGCTGGATCTTGTCGGGAAGCTAGAGCGGAATCTGGAAATGAAGATGTCTGGCTATTCTGATTAAATCCCACGCGATAGAGGAATTATATTGGTTTTACTTGATGCAATACTAAAGCCACTGCTCCCTCTGGATTAATTCTTAATTCTGCTTCTTGATGCATTTCAGACCTTCAGGCAACGGGGAAGTGGCTTGACAGTAGATTATATTCTCATTTGTGAAGTGATTGGGCTGATGTTGGCTTCATTTTCTTCATTATTATCAAAACTTTCAATAATGTGTTTTCCTGCGTGATATGGACCATTGAACACGTAGAAACTAATATTCGTGCGTGAACTACTGGCTTTTAATAACGAAATAATTATAATTGAAATTTACGCGGATTTGAGCGTGCATGATGCTGCAGTATACAGGGTGCGTGATTCGTTATATTCTAGATTTACGTGTATATGTATTCAGGCTATTAAATGAACGAGTTATGTTTTGAACTACTGTAGTTCAATACATATATATCACTGAACATACATGTAATACATGGTCATGACTCATGAACCATGTATGTTTAAAATTAATAAATTGAAAACCAGCTTCTTCATCCAGACAGAACATTCGAAAAGCACGATGCCATTCCAGTTGCATTATTTTTTACCTTATTTCTTCTTCAGTAAATTTAAATCAAAGAATCATCCATTTGTTAACTGAAAATTGTGCGTTTGAAGGCTCGCGAAACGTCTCAACCAAGGTTTCCAATTGTAATTCCGAGTGGTTTCAAATTAGTGAGGAGAAATGTATGGACCAATGATAAATAACAAATACAAATACGGGACATACAAAGAGCTGAAAATGAAGGATAATACACTTTCTATTTTTTTGTGTCAGATAAAAGCAGCGTGAATTTACCCTAATGCTCAGGGCATTGTATTATTCGAAGTTGTATTTTACACGGCAGTCTTTCTTCTTTTGTTAATTTATTCTATAAATAGAATTTTCGAATTTAAAAAAAATGTAATATACGAATTGCGCATCCAAGGATTGAATTCATCGTTATCTTTTAAGTAATGCTCGCATTTAACAGGCCATGCATAAACAAGCTCGATATTTGCATCGGGACTATATACAGTGTACGTTTAGACTTTGTGCCTAGCTATTTCTGGCACTTAATGAAAATGGATGTGCATTTTTTTTTATCATATATGCAACACAAACCTATCGATCCGAGCTTATGTGTGAAAATAAGTTAACGCAAAAATAAAATCGTTGAAAGGTGTGAGCATGCATGGTAAAAATGACATAATATACTGCGTGTGTGATTTCAGGCTCGCGTATGGCTGCGACTTGATTTACTCGCATGTCTATCAAATTTATAATTTGGCAACCATCACATTATTTCCAGCAAATTTGATATTTTTTTTTATTATTTTCTTATCGCATATATATAATGCCGGATATTGTTGCCCATTGCTATTGATATATTTCTTTAACGTACACGCATACCATGCTGCGAATCAACGTTTATATGCGGCATTATTGGGATGTAAATGTACATGTATTTTGCTTTTTATGCTTGTTTCCAAAATTGTGAAAAAAAATATCGTGATCAAGTCTGCATTGTATAGCGCCGCATGTGTTTTTTGTCAGAAAGCAATCAACTTGCGTCTGCAGACTTGCACTGTGGCTTATTGACCGCTTTTACACATAAATAAGGAATCTTCGAGTAATACATAACTGTCAGGCTGTTGACATATTTCTCATTATATTTTGTTTTTTCACAGTTTGTAAGAAATGAGAAGTTCCTCGCTGTTATTTCTAATCTTCGAAAAGTCAATTTCATATTTTGTGCATCGAAGCATATTGAATGACGTTGTTGTATATAAAAAACAGGTTCAAAATCAATGTCGTGGTGCGCAGACATTGATTTTATAGTTCAAATTTATCTTCATATGCGGTCAAACGTATTTTGAACATGCATTGCTCTAGCTAGGCGTGCACCTCATAAGAGATTTAGTGGCTGAAAAGTGTTCATTTATTCACATTCTTGTAAACGTCAACAAAATGTTGATATTTCAAATATATGGGAATCAATGGTGCATTGTCCATATTATTTTGAAATTACAATCTCTGCAGGCATTTGAAATTCTTAGTATTTTCAAAAATTTAAAAATTTTAAAATTTTAAAATAAGAATACGCCTGAGCTAATTTTAATCTCCATGCTGGCTGCACATAGATCGTTATCGCTAGTCACCACCTATTTATTCATGTATTGTCTCGTGAAAGTGGTTTACCCCTATAACTTTCCCTAATTGAGGGCCTTTCTCTGCATTTATTTTTAAATTACATTCAACATGTCCCGAGAGAATCTAAAAATAAACAGTTCCTTCAGTGTTTGTCCCCAAACCGTTTGCAGCTGACACTGATAAAATTGCCAAGAAATTTGTCGTTGAATGTTTCACTTGCCGTAAAATTCTTCCGAAACCGCCATTAACGTCCCTGGAGATAAGAAAACATTTTTCAAGACAAGTTTTGAAAACCATCCTTTGGACACGCATTCTTTTTTAGACGATAACAACACACGTATTTTTTTTTATGTTGATAACTTTATATTGCAGCATTTTATTTAAATAAACACGAATGTACACTATCATTAATTCCATGCGGTTGGTGTCTCTTAATCTTGACAGAAATGGTACAAGATTTCAGATTAGTTAGTGGTCTCGCAGGCGTTAGGCGCCTGCAATGGTTAATATCTCCTTATACATGTACATGTATATATAGTTTGTTTCGTTTTTGGGATTTGGAAATCACTCTGTTTGGTGGTTTGGGTATAGTTTCAGGTTCTTTCTTTCACTTTGTTTCAGATGCCATTTTCAGTATGTTGCATGCGCTGTAAATGTGTGATTTCTCCAACTCGTACTTTTGCGTCACATGTTGCAAGACTATGTATCGGCGAATCAGGTGTCGCAAGATTGAGGAATGATGTAAAAACTGAGAATTGAAAACTGTCATATACTAGTTACTTCAGCCTGGAATGTCTGAGAATTAGAGGAATTCATGGAAGAAACCTGGAAAGTCAGGGCGCTTTTGAAATTGGTCCTGGAATATTTCTATCCAAGTAGCTGTGTAGGGCCCGGCTAATCCATTCAGACATTTAGGGTAGGTAGTATGAAGGCACCAAACTTGTGCATAGGGAATTACCCATATATTGTTTTTGTCATAATATTGCAAAGCAGGATGACTGTTCCATGTCTTGTTCAACATAGATAGTGTCACTATTATAATAGGGTCTGCCTCTTATTGAGCACCTACATAAGCACCTTTGGCTATTTCTCAGTCTCTAATAAATGGATATTATTTACAAATACTGGATTATGTTTGGCTTATGATGATCAACTAAAACAGCACAATACGGAAAAGAAAACAACTGAAAAATGGAAGCAGTTTGAAGAGAAAATTGGAAAGCTTCATGCAAAGAAGAGAAAACTGCAAACCGAATTGGATTTCTTGAATACTGAATGGAAGAAATATGCTGATGAAACCAAACTGAAAGAGAAACAGTCTATCAATTCGATAATTAAGTCAAATTTCCTCAGAAAAGCAGCTGAGTCAAAAATGAATGCCATTATTTCTGTTGATAAAGAAAATGCCTAAGCTGTTCAGGAAGCATTTTAAGCTAGCCCCCTCTACCAACTACGTTTTTATTAGAGTTGCAAATGTTTTAAAATGTTCATGTTTCAATTTTTGTACAATTTTACTAGAAATAAATAGCCTTGCTAAGTCAAAACAAACTAAAAAGTCACGGAAAAATTCAAAAATTTCCTGGAAAAACCGAGAAAGTCAGGGAATTTCATTCTCAAAAAAATTTGGAAACCCTGTGCCAGTGCAGTGTTGTAAAGCTGGGTATGTCTGTACACTTTCAAGATGTACATGTAGGCCTATACATGTAGTTTTATTCGAAACTGCCTGGGTGGCGAGTAATTATTCAGATATGCCTCCACGACGTGCGAAATATTCAAGGTTGCTTGGTTTCAACGCATACAAACGAGCAGGCTGAATTTGTTTTATGTCCTTTTATTTTCTTTGTCTGACATAGTCACGTATATAAAAATAGCCAATTCGTCTGTGCTTTATAAATTTATAGCCCTACAAAGGTTTTGTTGGGATTCTTTAATGGCAGTGAGGAATTTTGTCGCGTCGAAGGAAGAAACAGAATTAGAAATCAGGACTGTTGTCTTTGGAAACTTTAGTTTTTTTCCCGTTTTATATAGAATTGTTTTGAATAAGTCAAGAGGCTGACAAATGATGCTGCAAGGATAAATTTCCCCAAAAAGACCTGACAATTGCCACTCTGCGATTGCATGACTTCACTTTACCATGCAGTAACTGTATAAATCTATACAACTTGATATACGGAATGCAACCTGTATATTTTGGCCAAGTTAAGCCATCGTGTGAGACTTGTCTTTCTGATGCATCTCGACTAATAATGTTCATATCAACGTGTATCCATACCTTTAGTCAGAATAAGGTTGTAAACAGCCCCCGGCCCCCGAAATTCATAGTTTTACTGTATACATGCGTGCGTGTACTTCTTGAAAATGTTCTCAATATTAATTTGAAAGCTTTCCCATAGCATTTACACCAAGTACGTTGATGTGAATTTACTGCCTTCCTAACTATTGGTTGCATAAACAATGCTTTTTCCTGATGAAACTATATTTCTCGTCTGTGCTGTGGTATTTGGAGAACCTTTCGTGGTTCCTAATAAATCCCTGCGGGCACCATCTTCTGATGTCCATGTTGGATGAGTTTGTTATCAGCGTACGTTAAGTGGCTACCTCGATGTATTATCACCCCAGAGGATGGCCATTAGCCTATATAACATTATGTAATGTGCCTAGGACGGCAGTAATATCCATTTTGAACCGTGTTATGGAAGTTCCGGTCTAAGGCATAAACAACAGTTAATTAACTTTCAAAGGGCTGAAGTCGTAACTTGAGACAGGCGCCTATAACTATTGCTATACGCTATTCTAACAACGAGACATTTTCGATTCTCCGTAGGGAACTTCGTATAGCTGCTATCTTCTTTACAAAGCCCATAATATGAAAAGTAATATAAACTTATTTTGTATGGACAGTGCATGCGAGCTCTCTTTATGCCTTCGATATAAGGCTGTTGGATGGCATGCAGAAACGCTCGGTGATATTATTACATCGGAAATGATAACTTACCGAGTGAGTGGTTAAGCCTGCGTGTGGAAAATGCTTTTATGGGGCAATAAAATGACAAATGTTTCTGTTAAATGTGCCATAATTCTATGAAATTCTGAAGGACAGTGACATGGCATGCATGACAAACCATGTACGACAAAACTGTTCTGATGAGACATGACAATTTTTGTTGATGTCCCATAGTGAAGTGCATGGCAATCTTATGTTTTGACCAGCGTGCCACGGCAACAAGATGCATAATTTAGCAGTACTATGAACCCGTTAAAATAAGCCAATCTAGCAGATTCAAGTCAAGTTTGCATCTGCATGGTCTATAGTTGCGATTGAACTGAAAACAATTACAGTGGTGACCAAGAAACAAACTTCAATGGCTTGTTGGACAATACACGAGGAGTATCGATTAAGAATGACGAATTTAATGAGAAACAATTGTGTTTATATAACATTTCACCGCGCAAGTACAAGACATCGTTTCTAATTCGGATAATTGCTTCGTTTTATTTATTTTTTTAAATTACACAACCCTTGAATTGCTGGAGTATAATATAATATATACATGTAGGATAATACATGACGTTAATTGACTGAAGTATCAAATCGGAGAATCTAATATTTGTCTCCTCTAGTAATATTTATATTCAGATAAATATTGTGGCATTTATGGAAAGGGTTCGTTTTCATAAGTATTCGAGATATCTGAAACTCTGACATATTGACCGAAAGCTGTTTGTTTATTCGGTTTTCACGACAGTTAGGATCCTGTGTAATTTGATCGTGTTTATTGCCCCGGTGGCCGTGGCCATGTCTATATTCCTGTTTATTTATTCACCTGTCGTGGTCTGGTAATGTCTGGATATATACGCGAAACTACTTGGAAGTTTCTCATGAACTTCTCCCCCCCTCGACCAAATTCCTGGAGTCTTTTTCATTCCGTAACTTGTTATGACAGTTGTATTCGCACGACGGTTGATTCTGCAACAGCAATTTTATCTCGCATTCAGTCTATTTATTCTATCTTCGCGACAGTCGTAAACGTTTCTTACGTATATTGGCATACGCGCGTTTAATGACTACTTAAAATTGCGTATAGTTTTGCTCTTATTTGACATCTGCTTAACATTATGGCTTATATTAAGCGTTGAATGGAGCCATAAATAAAAGCTATATTGCAGTTGTTCCTCAGGCATTCTAAAATTATCCGAGATAAGATTATTGAACTGTTTTATACGTTGCACGGCGAAATCCAAACCCAGAAGGAATGTACGTGCTACTGTATATACCTTTATATCATTTGAGAATAAAAGTGCTTAAGTTTCAAAGTCGCGATTAATAATTAGTACGTGTAATCAAATTGACGCTGTTTATAATTGCCCGGTGTAATTGTTGTCGTTTTCCTTCTCATGTTTGATGGAGATGGCCATAACTGAGGATATATGGTATACTAAAACTTTTGAATATTCCGTGGAAAATAATTAACCACTATATATCAGTTCAAACGTACAGCTCAAATACATGTATTTTTCGATGCAGTACATGTACGTGCATACATGTTCATTTAGAAATGATCTGAAATTATGGAATGAAAAAATATTATATTCAAGTCGTTTTTTGATTACAACACGTGCACTCTTGCATACGTGAAATAGTATAATTCAGGGGTGCATAATATGAACTACATGTATAAATGTAAAATTTTCATGAAATATGGAAGTTTAAAAAATAAGTCAGTTATAAGGGTGTTTTATTTCCAATAAAACTTGATGGTTTCAAGTTGTATGCGGAGCATTACATGTGTACAGCATATACTTCTCGATTATTTTTGTTCATTTTAAATAGTTATTTTTAATACATGCTTATACACGTTAGTTCTTGTATCCACTTCAAAGTGCGGTTGGCATTTTAGCTGTTTTGTTTAGATTTCAAACCTGCAACCTCGACAACTTCCTATCTTAATTGCCAGGCATTTGTATTGATTAGCGTGTGTTCCTCAGAAACAATTTGTCGACTTCTTTTCTAAACTTATACTGTAATTCTGTTTTGGTTAAATGCAGTTGTGTAGTAAATTAAATTACCTCGAAATTCCGAGCTTCGGTTGGGCTATTTTTTTTTACCAAACTTCAGAATGCGTGTGTACGGCCTTGCATGCAGTTTTAAAGAAGAAAATGTAAGGGAAATGCCCCCATTGATTTCTGATACATGTAACAATCTTTTGGGGATTTCAATTGAACATCTATGCAGGTAAAAAGAAGTAGGGGATGCCAACAGTGCAGTGATTAAGAGCATACATTATATGCAGTTTTTATTCATTCTACCATTTCTCGATATCTTAACTTTTATTGAAAAGAAAAATAGCTCGCAAATATACGCGAAGTTCATTTTGACCAATGATAACTATAGTTCGTGATTTAGAGCATGATCGCGCATAATGAGCTCGTAGATAAGTGCTTTTGTTAAATGCTTGAATTGCCAAGTGTTGATTTGAATGAAATCTGGCCAAGTTTTTTGCTGGCGTTTGTTATCTTTTCGACTACCAATTATATTTGCCCGAAACCGGAATCGCATGTAGATTGAGTTAATGTTAATTTCGTATGCAAAGCATTTATATAAAGGAATAATTACAGATAATATCTCAGCTTGACGGATGTTATTATAGCATGCGTCTATAGCTACTGTGAGCTCTAATTCCGCACTATATACTCGTTTATGTTTGACATAGCATCATATTTATAGCGTATGCCGTATAATAATCGCGTCTATAACGTGCATTCACACCGTAGCGAATGTAAATAAAACATGCTCCTTGTTTTTTTATTATGATATTTCATATTTGTTTGTGCGTATAATGTCATAAAGGCCAGCCTCCCCAGGAATCACAAACTGCAGCGTCTGCGAAATTTGCATGAGTCATATATGCGTGTTATTTGGTCATCTTTATTTCCTTTCCTGTTTCCGTTTCATGTGCTGATATCTTTTTAACTAAATGCACGCTGCATTTGTATTTTTATATTTAGGTTATATATGCTCTATACGACAAAAATGACCCGTCCTTCAGGACTTGTATGCACTGCCTCTATACATAACAATAACTGAATTGACCATAACGAGTCAAGCGTATTTCTAAATATTTATTTACATTTTTCGAGAGGTTCGTCTTAGTTTTTTTCTATCAAAATTACCTTTTAGAAAATCGACTTTGTATACAAACGCACATCGTATAGAGGTTATTAGAAAACTATACACTCTTTTATTTTATTTTATGTAGTTTTTGGGTATTCGAAGTTCAACAAAAGAATAATTCTGCGTGTTTTAGTGTGTGTAATTAAAATATTTTTATTTTTCGTTTTAATTACCTCGATTTCTGAAGCTTCAATTTCTACTCATGAAGCCTCAATGTCATAGCCTGTCGCGATGGCAGTCCCTATATACACACCTCGTTCAAATCTGACACGATAATGGTACGAAACTGTTGAATTTTGTGAGGTGCATATTTAGACGGATGAACCCGCGTAACCAAAAAGCTCGCTTTTATTGATTACTTCGATTGGGTACCTGCGGCCATTTTTATTTTGCGTTTTGTAATTAATTTGCTCGCATTTCTAGTGGTTTGGGACGTTCTGGGATCCGTCAGTATATACAGTATAGCTATATATTGGGACGCCTACCGCATTAATATCACCCTTCCGAACTATCCGTATAGACTGACTCCCTTCGCTTAATAATAAATAATAAAGCTAGTTTTATTCACGCAGCACTACTGAGTAATGTAAAAGTAGCAATGCCCTTATCTGAGCACGCTTCACCCATGAAAGGTGGGTGGAGCGGAATATTATGCGTGCAATATGCAATGTTAATGAAATTTGCTTAATCATTGAGACGGAAAAAATACATCTACTTTTTATCCACATATATGTATATATGGTTCTTTTCCCCGCTCCCTCCTGTTATATATAGATATTCTAAGACGTATGATTATGTCTAGCGTATCGTTTTAAGGTGATCGATTTGCATTTTATGACACGTGGGTTTTTGAAGATTGCCTTTTGATGAAGTAAATAAATCACGAGTACAGGGTGCTTGTCAAAGACCGCACCTTCGAATACATTAAACGTGTGTGTGTGCACGCAGCTACAGGGAGAGTCACGAAACCTGTTTCTGCTCCAAATCTTGTTACATAATTTCAACTCTTAAAGAGCTATAGTTTTTAATAGGCAAAAGACATTGTAAATAATGTGCTAGAATTTCAGCCGTGTATACATGCATGTGATGATGACGACCAACTAAATGGTGTTACATTGGAATCTCATTAAGAAAAACTCGCTTATATACGAATTTCTGATAGTACGAACTCATTTCCAGTTCCCGTCCTAATTAAGCTCTGGACGAATAATGTTAATTTCTTAGTTTAAGACAAATTTCGAATTAGGATATTACTAATTTTCGGCTAAAACGAATGGACTTTTGAATTCAAAAACATTCGTTCTATGTTACGTTAAAACGAATTTTAGACCATTTAAACCATTTCAGACCATTTATTTGCATGACTTCTGATCAAACGAACTACGGTTTAAAGTTTAAACGAACCAATTTAACGAGGTTCGACTGTATCAGGTAAAGCCTGTACATGAAATGCATTTCACCTCTCGAAAAAAGATCAGTTTCCTTTTTCATTTCCGTACATTCAAAGACGATTGCACACATGCAATAATACTGCACATATTAAAACGCGTCTTTATTTTTGGTATTTTTGCAATATTATTTTACAGTATACACTGTATCAGAAGTATCATTCTCGGAGTAAATAGTACTTCAGATTTTCCGCGATGATTTTCAATTTTTTTTATATCTTAAAATGGTGAGCTAAGTATTCCCCTTGTTTTCTTTGGTTGAAGGCTCCTTTGGGCAACACCTAGAATTCCCGAGATGCCTATCATTCATCATTTTTCTTCTCGTCTATTAGCGTTCTCGAGGCCTTTCCCTTGTCATCGTTTGCATTCAATTAAACCTAAGGTCGCTCATAAATTCCCCCCGCCGTCCACCGAGGAGGCTCGCTCGTCTGTCACCTGTCTCGATAACAAAATGAACAGCGTGTGGAGAAAAAAAAATGCTTTCCGTCACCTCAGATGTTATGTTGCCTGGGAATCTACCTTCGTTTTGACATATTGTTTACACGTGTCTCACCTGTGCACCGAATGCAATTGACTTTTTATTGACTCAACAATGCTACCACCTTGGCAGGCGCGAGATTATTTTGAATTATCAGATTAGAGCTGCTACACGATGCTTTGGTGTGGGGTTTACACCACTTTTCTTTCATGTTCAGATTTCATTTTTTCCCCAATCGTCCATTATACATGTACATGCACGTCATGCACTTTGGATTGGATTATGCTAACCAAATTACCTTAGTTTATCGAGTAAGGTATCAGTTTCTTGTTACTGTGCTATGGCTGCAGTTTTTGGACTGTCCACATTTTTTTTTCTACTTGAAAATTGATGGATTTTCCCTGTAAGTTTTTTCACAATAATTTTATCACCATTTCTATCTGGCATGTAATTTCTATACTTTTGTATATCTAATACAAAACTCTGGTTAAAGACATTAAATTTGGGATATTTGAATGTGTTTTGCCACTACTTTGTGGAAATATGTCGATTTCTCTCAAGTAATTTGCTGAGACATGTCGTAAAGCACTCTTTTATGTGTCATTTTCAAGCTTTACGTTTCTTTAAGGGCATTTCATTTTGAACAGACCAAAAGAAATTGGCCCATTCACTCAAATTTGATCGCAGCATAAAACAACTGCAAATTGTGCTTTGGTTTTGATCCCAATATAGTATGATTAATTTAACTACGAAGCAGCTTTTAAGAGTAGTTTCAAGATAAACGTTCGCGAAAGAATTCTGTTAAAATTGTTGTTGCGATCACATATACTGTACTACATAGCTGCAATTATCAAGTTCTTAATTGCCATCAACCTGCTTTCTCAGAATTCTCTTGGTGTTAATTTAGTGAGTTCGATTCAGTCCTCTGGCTACGTGATATGGGCTCTTTGATTGGCTATATTGCTCATTAATCATTTAGTTTTTAATTAGTGATCCTCGGATGCAATTGCAGTATACGGCGCTTTTAGTGCTGAGGATCTTGAGGTTAGGGCAGCAAGCTCATTTTCCTTGAAAACCCCCAAAAAAGTACTTTAGCAGCTTTGCTCGGGATTAAAGGCGAGAATCCGATTTTCTTGTCGAGCATGCAGCGCTGCGCTTCCTTTTCAGTGCTACGAATAGCAAGGAGTGATCTTGATAAAAAATTTATAAATTCATTAAGGATGTTATTGAAGTGATTTTGTTGGACGCCCGCCTTCATTCTTCTACGAGTAATTTTGTTTAGTTTTGAAGATCTTCGCTCGGCACTGTTTGCCTAGAAATTTGGGTCGTCTTCGGTAATGGCGCTTCTCTAAAAGTGTAATCGACACCGCCATTCCTTATTGTTGACTACCGTAGACGAGAAAGCTTTTCAGTGATATCGAGTTTACGTAAGAGGTAACCTGAGAGGCAAGATGCAGCCCCATGCTACATTAACCACTTAAAGTGTTAAGTGTCCACCTCAAAATCACGTCACTATGCATTGTTCCGCACTATCTGAATCAGCCAAGAATGTGGAAATACAAACCTGCTGCCATTTTGTTTGAAGTTGCCAAGTGGATGTGTACGTGTATAGGTTCTTTTCCCGTCTTTTAGTAACACTTTGCAGAAATGATTCAATTTTGCTATCAAAATACTTCAGATTGAATAGAATTTAAAACAGGCATGCGTTGCTTGTTAATCGGCCTCTCATTATTGGAAAACCTGAAGCTGCTAAATTATATATCCCAAAATACCCGTTTTTTGTGTACCTGCTACTAAACGGAAGTGGGGAAACTATCGGAATTTAATGCATGGTCTGTTTTTACTGTTTCAATCGATATTTTAGAATTAAAAATAAAATCATTTTTAGATTACTATGCCTGGGGTTTTACAAGTTTCGTAAAACGTGCTATATTGAAAAGAATAACTCACGGTATGCATGCATGCATCGATGATTGATAGAAAACATCCTAATGTCTTCAATGTTTGCGATGAACGCTTCAACTTTTTCAATTGCCATCGATGCTAATTTGCATGTACGTGCTTCGATGTAATCCTCGTGTATGTACAGTATATAGGGTGATGCATGCTACATAATAATCAGTCATCTCCTCGTGCGCTCGAAGCTTCAAAACTTTGGAGTTTGTAAACTTTAATCCTGCTGACGAATGTTTGATTTGACGGTTAATTGATTGTCAGAGCTAGGCCGGGTTCGCCACTGCGACGGCTTGCGTACAATGCCAATAAAATTCCATATAGGAGAAATCTCCAGTCTCATCAACAAGATCATCTTTCCTGGCCAACCTCCCGCTGTTTGCCATGTCAGAAGTTTATCGTTTGATAGATGCCCCTCTTGCCCCAACCCGTCACCTCAATTTCTTTTTCTCTGTCTTTCTCCTCTTGGCTTTTTGAATGGAAACCTGCGTGGCTACTTAGTGGGTCAGCACGGTTTGAAAACCGATTGGTTTTTGAATAGAAATGGGCACAGTTCATTGCTTCGCCACGCTGTTAGCTCGGTGCACTTCTGATTTCCAATCTACCTTGGCTAATATATTGTACATGTATGTAAGCAACGCTGCTGGATTCCTCGCCTATTGTACGGCCAGATTGCGTCGCCGAGATGGATTATTGCTAGGATCCTGACCCGGTTTACCGTATGACAAAAACTGGCTGGGGTTCGATGGAAGTTAGCGGGCACCACGCCATCTTTCTTAATAATAACACTACAAAAAAACTGATATAGTGTAATGATAAATCGGGAGGGTTTCTATAGAATCTGGTTCGAGGGAAAATTTATGAAGAGCTGCGTGTAAGCTCTTCTGGAAGCAGTGCAATTTGGATTGTGGTATAGCTTAAATGTATAATGTCGCCATGCATAGGCCCGAGGTCGATGTATAGAAACGTTACTCAAACATTTTTATGCATTTGCGATGGTTTTATTGTTGCATTATTTTCTAACTACGACGTTGTCATCGACCAGCAGTCTCATATGACAAATTGCACTCTCGTGTAAATTTTGAATACAAAAGGAAAACTAAAAACAAATCGGCGAGTATTCAGTCGCGCAATCTGTTTATGTGTTATTAGTGTGCACTTCAGCGTCTTTTGAAGACATTCAGTATACGTTTAGTTATAGTAGAAAACGTTTGTGTGCTTTATAGATTGGTCATTGGTGACCTAATATTTACTGATAAAATCTATTATGTCTTATAGCGTGCGATCGAAAGCAAGTGCCTTCCGGCTGGTCGTTTCTTTTTTACAACTTTTTCGTCTTAACCTGCAAATGATTATACATGTATAGTAAACACTCGAATAACTGGCGTCCGTATAACTGTTTTTAAGATTTAAAAAAACTGGGTTATGCTTCAGAGATTTACCATGCACACATTGCTTTGTTCAACGGAACACTCAACAGATCCCATCTTTCACAATTTACACAATGATAGTAAAACCTTCCATGTGTATAGATGGCAGCATCATCGTGCGCATATATACAGTAGCTCTCTGAGTGGCGCCATTTAAGTTCTGTTATGAAACTATAGGACTAAATCTTTATACATGTATAGTTACTCTCAGACGTTTCACAATCTACATTATCGAATGACTCGTGTGAATCTTCGCTGAATTTTCTTCGATGGGGGTATAGTGATAAAAGATTCGTAAAGTCAGTAATTTAAGTTGTTCGCCCATCGTGTCCATATCACTGCCAAGTGCACAGGGGTGTTCGCCACCGTTAAGTGCTAGCTTGCGTTCCGTGTTATTTACGAGGCATTGTTTATACAGATTTTGAAGCCTCCGTCCGTCCCAGATTCTCCTCTAACCCAAGCATCCTCGCCATATGTCATTACGTCCGGGGAAAACAGCGGGCGAATAATGAAGTTGTCACTCGTTTTTTCTTTGCAGGTTCCATGATTGGACTTAATTCGCTGGCAGCGCCAACAACAAACAAAGAAACGCCATCCCCCGGAGCACGAGAGAGGGTCTCCAGTCCGCCAGCCTTGCTCCAGCCGCCATCTTGTTTCCTTTTCTCCCGTGTTTTGACAAGCTGGGTGCCGCACCCGAGGAAAAGGGCAGTGAAGCAATAAAAAAGAACAGGTAATAAGGTAATAAGACAAAACCCCAGGATTGACTGGACAGCGGCTAAGTTAGGACTGATGCTACACCTCCAAGGTGCAAAATGGCGTGTCTTTTTCGGAGGAGGAACTGGCAGCCCATTATGCCGTCTCTAGGTCCTGGGGCACTTTTGGCCAGCTCATGGCCGCCATATTTTACCGAAACTCTCCCCTCGCGCCTCGACCATCTGCTATTTACACCAGAAAGGGCGGTGATTCCGAGGGGTGCGTCGACAAAAGCCCAAAAGTAGGCAGGAATGCAAAAGGTACCCTCGTATAAGGTGTCGAATTTTCATTTCCTCCGTTCTGCAATTTGGTCTGGCTGCCCTTTTTTTTATTTTTTTTTCATCTCCTCACCTCCGTTATTACCACTCGCCTTTCTGTGGACGTCGTCGAAGCGTTGCGAGGGCTGCATGCGTCTTCAATTGTTCTTGGCTTCTTCTCATAAGATTCTTGACTTCTCTTTCAGGAGGACGAGTGTCGCGTTACTCAACTTTGGATTTCGCCTAAGTGCTGCCGGCCCCATGGGACGATTTTTGTTCTCGTTGCAGCCGTTTTCGAGGCACACCACGTGACCCGAGCCGCCGCCGATTAAGTGGAAATTAAATCGACGCACGTCTTCGCAGCATCGCAGGAATTAAAAAATACCCCCACCAGAGAAACCCGAACTCTATAAAAAAAAAGCGGGAGCTTTTACGGATTCTCGGATTTATTTACCTTCCGCTCCAACCGTTTTCTTTTTTCTCTTTTTTTTATTTTTGAAATCAATTTGGGAATCCTCTTTCGGTGGAAATACAAAGGAATGAATCTAATCTGCTTCGATGTTTCTATAACTGGGTGACAGCGCAAGCCTGCGATGAAGCGTGCGCTCGGCATTGGCCTTCGTTGCACCGGTTTGATTTATTTTCGTTGAAAAAACCTCGCCGTATTTCGGGGGATTTTCTAATAATACCGACGAGACGAGGGGACGGGTCAAGCTAGTGGAAAGCGACATCATCATCACGGACGACAGCTCGGAAGCCATTGTTTAAAGCTAAGCAGGCGTGCTTCAAAGACTCGCTCTTCCAGAAAGGGCAGAGAAAAAACAAACTTTTTTTCGGTGTTTTTGGTCGCTCGAGCACTCACTCGAAAGACCTCGAGGGGCCTGCAAGTCCTCGGTCCTCTTTTTTTTGTGCTTCGGGATTTTGTAGCGAGTGAAACGCGAGTTTTGTAACTTGTTCCACGAAAGAACTGCAAACCACCATGGATTTTGCCACCCGCACCACGCTGCTTCAAGAGACAAGATGGCCGTCGGCGCGCTTGGTTGTGGCTGCTTTTTTGCTGCTGCACACTTCTGCCGCCTATGGGATGGGCCGGAAACCTCCGCTTCCATTCAACCAAAGTAAGTAGCATCACGCTTCCATTATTTATCGTTTCGTCGTAAGCTTAAGGTGATTCTCGGTGTAGGATTTAGCGAAAAAACGCCCGCTTTCGCTGGCACCATGCTGCTCTTTGCTGTCGGTGATAATAGTTAAGGCCCACGTAATCTTTTAGCACCTACATGTATGCTCCAGGGTGAGTGCGCCACCTATGTGCAACATTTCCAAAGGTTTTGTTGGCATTCCTTTTGCTCACCAGAAAGCGACTCCTATAGTGAGTGCCTGCCTCAATGGATCGTGTTATCGCACTCATGTCCCTGTTGTCGTAGTTGTATGTCCAGACAATTTGACCTCGATTGCCTTGGACAAGTGACGCAAAAAATCGGCTCAATGCAATATAATAACGACTTCGCCACACTAAATGACCTAACAACGATGGTGAGAACTAGTAAAACTACGGAATTCGCGTGATTTCTGCATCTCTTTTTCTGACACTCAGCACTTGGTCATGGACAAAATGTTTTGTTTTTAATTTTTAAATATTTAAATTTAGGTTTAGATTTTTTCCTATACGCGACTGGCGTATACATGTACATCTCTATATGGGTATATTAAATTTGTGGTGGGTATAGGTTAATAAGGCTTATAGGTAGATTAGATGCAATAAAGTGTTTTCATGGCCTTTAGAAAAGGATAGTTTAGTGAGTTGTTGTGAACAAGTTTTCCGAGCGTCGATAAATTTCACGCATGCAGCCCACTCCAGTACTATATACTTATGGAAAACTACTCAGGCTTCTGAATTATTTATTCTGGAATGATCGCTATAATGCCACCCGACAAAAAAGCTGAAAGTTTACAAATTAAGACCTGTGTATTGTTTTATCATTCGAAGCCAGAAAATTAGCAATTCTCATTTTCAGACATAAATCTGTTGTTTATCTTGACAAGTATATGTAGTCGCGAAATCACTGAATCAGCTTGTTTTGTCTGAGGCCCCGAAGCAGTTCCACCCCGTAATTATTAATTCATGCAGGCTCCTTAGCTTATAAAGCCATGAATTTGAATATCCATAATGTGTTGAAATTCTGTTCCCCATAGTCTATGCAAATTAAAACGGGGGATGCGCGTTTCTTAATTAACTTACGTCACCCATGTGCACCGACTGATGCTGCGCAGGCCTCCTTAATCAATAGCCCTGCCACGTCGAGCCAAGATTTAAGCCCTTCGGTGTATTTAAACAACAATAAACCCGCATCGATCAATCTCATCAAACTTAATTATTTTCACGTAATTTTTATCTAATTACCCATTCTCCTTCCTGCAGTGTATCCATCATCTACTTAGCATAAATAATATGATGGGTATTGATCTGTTGCCGAGGCCTGTTTCAGCATTTTTATGACTTCCCTTTTGTGCATGCATGGATAAATATGCCTCGCGTCGGCAAATTTAGAGGTTTTTGTGTAATCTGAAATGCAACATCGATAGCGAAGTTGTTACCTACTAGAAATTATGAGCAAATCTATCTACAGTTGTTTCGCACATAAAGTATATGGTTACCATGATCGAGTCGATGCATTATGCTTAACAACTTCTTTGGCGGTAGGCTAGTATGTACCAGTATATTTATTGGTTATTTTTCAGTAGGCTACTGGATCTATATACTGTATGCGTGCCATTGTTCAGTGGGAGCATTTTAAGTTGATTATTTTAAACCAAATGAGTTATAATATATTAGTATTTGCAGTTAAAACTCTGTATGGCTTAACTACGGTGTACTGAATTTATTGACCATCGTCAATAAACACTGAGGACAATTAATTTGGAAATTTACATCCGTATATACCATATAGACACTATACTATGTATCGCAATCTATGATATCTTCCTGCGAAATGCCAGTTCATTGTATATATATTGCAGTTTATTTATTATACGAATATTATATACTCGGAAATTTCGATCAGAGGCAGCTGGTGTTTCTATGCTTCATCTTATCATTTCAGATTTTGATATAATCCGCGTTCGGTTAGACATAGGTTACAGTTGAGCGCATGTATATTCATGCCCTAAATCTTTCAAATTGTTTGAAGGGTAGGGGACTCGAAACATATCACAGCGACAAGATTTGGAAGGGGATTTTGAAAGTGCTTGTGCCATCTCCTATTCTATAACCCCCATCGCTGTTTGTATTGTTGGCAATGCGGTTCTTGTTCGGATTTTTGGCATTTATCCATTCAACATGATGAATGATTCATAGGAAATGCTCGGAATAGGTGCTTTAAATTTTTGTGGAAAAATAGTTATCACGGAGTCGCCAGAGGCCTTTGCAATTGGGTATTCCATTAGGAGCAGTTTTCTTCTTCCAGAAAAAGCGATGACAAGGACATGCCCGAGGATCTTTACTGCGTGCAATTGTAATTGTGAAATTCCTCATGAAATCCCAAGAAGGAATTGGCTTCGAGTTGCTATTTTCGATGGCCTCAGGCTCGAAACTCCTTTTGTAATATTTCCGTGAATTTCTTGGCCAATCGGATTCAATTCCTGCAGGTGAACCTTGCAGTTCTGCTATTAGATTTTCTAGCATGGAGTGTACAGGGTTAGAAAAAAGTTTTGCCAAGTTAAAATGTAGTCATGTATTATACAGTAGTATTTCATGTACATGTACGTGATGGAATGCACAAATTCGACATATGGACAGCGTATGGACAAGTAACACTTGTGATGATTTTTTTAATGTCATTGCAAGTTACAGGCGAATCGTCAATCACCACAACCTGTTACATGTATACTTCTGAAAAAAGAGCCAAAAATCGTAACATAAACTGGAAAATGATACGAATTACCGAAATTTATGAAGAACGTTTTCTTTGATTTCACTGTATCGTTGACTTTTGCAAATAATTGCAGACAAGAAGATCATAGCCTACTCGCTCAACTATTTTTTGCAAAATCTAAAACATGTTTGGAAAAATTCTTAGCTTGTAAGGCGTACAATGCAAATCATAACGTGATATATTATTCGATAGTGGATCTTTGTAAAAATCATTATCGTCATTTCTTAATTTTGTGGGACAGGAAAAATACATGCACAATGTAATTGAAAAAAGGCAGTTGGTTGAGAAAAAAAAGTTTATAGTATTTCCCATATTTAAAGTCAATAATTCACGCGTGCGAAATCTACAGTATATCAAGTTTTCTCATGAGAACCACTGCACCAACCTATAAACGGAAATGATAAGTGCATATTTCGGCAATATTGTTGGAATTATATTCAGTCCTAATTCATGGTCAGTGTGTTGCTTCATCATGCGTAAATGGCTTAACACTCGATTTCAGAGTTAGATTGCCTTACCAATATGCGGTTTTTGTCCCCTGTATAGGCCTATACTGTATACACGATTTTGCAGATTATTCAACGGTGCTTCCGTTTCTTCTTCGTGCAATTACCGTGAAATATTCTTAAGCTATTATGCCAATGCGTTCTGCAAGAAAAGTCAATTTCTAATAATAGGTTTGACATAAAGAGAGTGCATGTGTCGCGTGTCTATTTGCTTTTTTTCCCCTCTTTAAATGAAGGTTTTGTTTTATTTCTGAAATCAATTACCATAGTTGCTAATTCAGCATTTCTGCGTGGCAACGGTTCTTATATTAAATCGAAATGATTATCATGAATAAATAAATTACTGATCTGCGTGCGCTTCTGCGTGTATAAAACCCTAAAAATTGTCCTATGAATAGACACAAGAATGTCTTTTAAGTAAGGTTAGGTATTTACTATTTAGGTCTATATGCTTTAATTGTACTAGTATACTGTATATACGGATAGAGTTATAGGTCACGTCCGCATAAGTGTAAAATTGAGAACCGATAGCAAAGGAAACGCCTATATAGCTCGTATGTACATGCACTGTATACTTGTAAAACTGTAGGCATACTAAATAATAAAAATTAATATTTATTTCGTTGTTTAATCCATCGAAGTTTGACCTTGTGCGAATGGATAGATGGTACAGTGTACGTCTTGTATAAACGTTATTACGTCTCACAATTTGTTTCTGTGGCTTACTATTTTAAGTTAAAAATAGGAAATTGATGATTATTATCTTTCTATATCACTATACAAGTGTTAACTATTTTCAATACGAGTATAGTTTTAATCTATACTTGCAGAACATTGCTGCTTCCAACCGTGAAAGGTTTCACTACTGTAGACCATAGCTTCTTCGTACGGCACTCCCTTATGTCAATTAGGAATTGGAATTAGCAACATGCGTAACATTTTTTGCTTTGGTTCATGGTTTTAGGTTTTAGAAGATGGCGCCAAGTGTATTCGCAAGTACTCGTTAATCTGTTTTGACTGCAGTGACTACTAATAAAAAAATGAGGTGTTTGGTCGCTCGCTATCCGTGCACAGCCATACTAAATCGGTTATTAATGGAATAACTTCTGTGAGATATGCGAATGAAAACGTGGTGCGTCGTAAATTGTTTAATATTTATGAAGATGTTACTCGAGTACAAGGGAATGCGGAAAGACATGGCTTTTTATATTGAGTTCAATGCCACTCAATAATTGTTTAAACTCACTTGCTTTTCACTGAAACTTCTATACCACCATTCCGCCACCTTGATACTTACATGTAGTTATCAGATTCTCAGAAATTTAAGGAAAATAAGAATTGCAACGAGCGTATTTGATTAAGTATGCGCCGGCAATGGGTAGACACCTATTTGGCAGATCCAATTTTCTGATAACATATACATGTATATATCGAGCATGTTTTTGCTGCTGCTGCGCAGATAATCGGGGATAATCAAATGATTGCTCCATTCACGATTTCCACCAAATCAAGCTTACTATATAATGTGGATTCATTGCTGTACATTGTATTTTGATCTTCAGTAACGTCCGATCGTGGAATCGGAACATTGATTTAAATTGTAACACCAGATCTGCATGCATCATACAAATTCAGCACACAATGTCGTACCTGTACGTTTGTTAGTAGCCAGTATTTACTGTAAAATTCTGCAAATACAGGGGATCTTAATTTAATCGTTTGGGAGAACTTGAACGATTCCTGCAGCGTTAAAGGATATATGATGATACAGTATGTTGTTGGGTGTCGCAAGTTTGGATAACCTTCGGGTAATCGTGGTCGTGCACCATGACTTGGAATATACGCGGTCATGAAGGATGAGAGTCCTGTATAAACGCGTGAACTCTTAATCTTCTTTAGATTTCTATAGCGCATTCGGTTTAACAGCTGCTTGGTTGTTTTGTCTGACATTAGCATGGTAATAGCACACCTTGCTTCGCACCATCTGCTGCCATTTTTTAAAACATCCCCAAATTTCGTAAATTAAGATGCCGTTTCCTATGGGCAATAAGGCGTTCCCCGACAACCCGTCAGGTTAAATAATCATGATCATCATTTCTGAATGCAACAAAAAAATTGCATTTTATGAAATAAATGACGATTCAGACACGGACTCTTTTCACGAGAATTAAGTATCGTGGCTGCATTAATTCGACCCGAGCTTTGTGTGGAGGGCGCCCAATGCGGGAGTTTTGTTTCGTATAATTAGAAGTTCAGAGATTAGAAAGCTGAATTTCTTGCTGGTCGACTATCATGGCGCATCAGCCGCGTGAGATTCAATTCTTCGCTTCGCCCAAGGGCCCAGCACCGAAATAATTAAAAGTGCGTATAGCCGAGTTCCCCCAGCCCAACGCCCCCCCATCGAGAATTTGGACGGCGAAATAGACGACTTCATTATCGCCATGGCCCGAGTTAGATTTTAATCGAGGGAGGATCCTGTTCTCGTCCTTATCAAGGTTGTGAGTGGAACGTCTTTATGAAGATGCTGTCCAATGATAAAGTTTAAATTAATTTGCCGTAATTACGGACGGAGAGTCTGAATGGGATTTCATCGGTTCATTCACCAGTACGATTTTGGTTTCTCGACGATGACTATAAGACCTATACTCGCCCATCGTTTATTGCGTTTTAAAGCAACTTTCGCCCTTCGATGTATCTGGTAATGTTTCTTCCTCGCAATTTTATAATATCTTCGGTTTGACAAATTTCAAAAATACGATCCACATTTGAACGTTAGATTGGCAAATCCTGACTGGACTGAAGCAAAACTCCAAAGTAGTACGGAAAAATACAGGGTGTCCATTTGGCTTGCCTGTTCTGCGTGACATTGCATGTGTTGCATGTATGGCATCGTTGCAAACGTGTATAGTTTTAAGAAATTGGACAATGAAAAAATAATGAAGGACCGCTCGATGCTTCGGTTATGCCCACATATTTGCTCGTATTTATGGCGACCGAGTGACGCGACGAAGTAGGCCTAATGAACGGAGCCCCGTATAGTGGAAGATGATTTTCTTGTTTTTTCGTTTTGTACGCGCCTTGCGTCATCAGGGGCCATTCGAAAAGGACATCCTCACAATTTTCCCAAAATTGGACTCCCCCTGTCTGCATTGTGTCCGGTCAATCAGGACGTCCTTTTTTGAACGCAGGGCCCAACATACAACATGCAAACATACAAAAAAACATACAGCTCTTCTTTATATATATAGATTTTGAGTAGTCGTTCCTTGACTAGTCTCACTGAACTTTAAAAATTAAAAACATTGGCACGTATGATATAGTTAATTCTGTAATTCGAGATACAGTAACTTTTTCGTGAGTATACGCTTTGCCAACTTCGCGTTAATTGTTACTAAAACCGCCGAAGGTCATCCTTTTTGTCTCGCTGATATTATGGCGGTTGCAACGGTATATACAGTACATTGTGCATGAACTTTTTTTCGGTTGATTGAATGGTTCTTGTACGTGGACAGGAAAGCATGCATGGTTGACGTCACCACTGGAGCGCACTGCACTCATCAACGGAGCATTCTCCTGTATACGAGAATTCACTTTTGATTTGAGCGGGACATAATTGGGGTTTCCGTATATAGATGAATATATTTGTTTAGCAATCGATCTCGGGTTTCTTCGCGTTGAATTACTGCCAGAATATGATTTTTGTTCGCGACACGTGTGTTTGGATACGCTCGTTGTCAAAGGAGAATATTAATCTTGGGATTGGTTGCAGTCACGAAGGAATGCTTTCTATATACGCTGCATATAGGTTATTGTATCGTTGTTCATCTCATAAACTATTCCGACGCAAATGGCGTGAAAATTCAGTTTTGCTTCAGTTCGCCTTCTTATTCGTCTTTCGTAACGTCCATGAACAAATGTCGACGGACACGTGTCCCTGGGGCATTAATGGCACGTATATTATGCATGAATTCACCCCTGAACATTTCCTATACTGTAGCTCGGATTTATGTCAAATACTATTTGACAACGATTATGCATACTCCATTTCTTGCGCGAGTTTATGTCCGAACTAAATTTGATAAAGACTGCGTCTTGTCTTTTCGCTATTCTGGCGTGCTGAGTGGTAAGCCTCGCATTTTTAGCCTCTGGCAACCCAATATTCCGAACGCGGCGTGAAGTGTACCCCATGGCGAGCTATCCACCCCTGAAACGGCCAGGGTAGCTAGAGAAAAACCTGTTGCCTGTCTACGGAATACTGAATTATGCTCTATCGCTGGGTGATTTGACCAAATTTTAATTTGCACGGAACATTTAATTATACGTCTGCGATGCTTCAAGTACTGCAGCGCCACCTGTTAGAAATAAACAAAACTACTTTCGGTACTGTATACGGTAAGCTTTCTTCTGCAACGTGTGGTTTGTTGTTGAATTTTTTTATTTGATATCATTGCCAATAGATCTTGGCAAATTCGATGGAGTCGATTATTCCGTACAGTACTTTTAAGTTTCGCCATTCTATACGCTCGCACGAGGCACATCTTGAACAATAGGAGCACTCAGACAGAAACTTTACGAATTATACGTTTGACAGTCGTGAAGCCGCGTGTGCGAAAGGAATGCATTCATATAGGTTTGAAAAATTTGTTTTTTCTCTAAAATAATGTACAGTAAGCGTATCTATTGGCACACGCGACTTCACGACACAGTATAGCCTACGTAATACCAGTATATGGTCACTTCGCGCATTCCTGGTGTCCCGATACTCAAAACAACCTATGAGAAAAATGTGCAGCAGACGACAAAAAGTATAGGCAGCGTCCGCTTTATCAAAATGCATTTATCGCTATCACTCCTTTAACGGATTGCTATATACTTAGCCAATTTGGAAGTACCTGTAGTGTGCAACCCTGTGGCTATGTAGAGCGAGTGACACGTCATCTACGATACGATCATATCCGTACTATCCGCCGTATGAATTCTTGCGCTGCAGTCGTATTTTCGAGACAGCAGAACATGAAAGGTGCCGACACAAAGTGACCATACTGGTATTACGTATACTGTGTTCACGACAGCTAAAAGCTCCATTCGTAAAGCTTTTGTCTGAGTATCAGGACCCCCTAATGTGCACATGTACGCGTGTTACATTTAAGCAAGTTGCTGCAGAGTTGAGGCAAAAAATAATAATCGTGCGCGTAGAAGGCCAATTTCCTGGCAAAGAGTTGAAAAATGAGTTTTAATTCTTCAACATCCACGACAGTGGCTATACTCTGGAAGGCTTTCAGAATCCACGTGTCGTTGTAAAATTAGCGCAGCTCGTTTGTGTCATTCTGGTCTGCTCGCGAGTTACGGCATTCATCATTATTCGTTAAGGGGGGAAAGTAAAAACCGAGTCCTATTTCTGACCGTGTAACATGCTTTTAAGGAAAGCCATTTACAACTTTACAAATTGCTCGTAACGGCAGCCTGTTCCACCGTACGGTGACATTTTCCCTAGGATGGATGCGTTCGCGTCTAATACAGCGTTTATTTAATTAGAGGCCTTTAATAAAAATGTGTCTTTCAAGAAAACTTAGTCGTATTTCACCCGAAAAGTGAAATTTGATGCGTGCTCTTGGCGTTGTAAACAACGAGACATTGGGCAACGCATTAATTTTCTGGCTTACTTGTCGACCACTCTTTCGAGACCGGTTAAAAGTGCGGTCATTTCCATCAGACGTCTTTAGAAACCCAACTTTTCCCCGTCGTAGACGATTTTAAGGACGGTTTAAGACGCGCTCTTCGTCGGGTTCGGCAAACAATCGCAGACATCCTCGTATCTCGGAAAGCTTACTTGGCTGCGGGAGTAATAGAAGTTTGATACATGTATACGCAACGAATGCCATAAATGTTACCCATAAGGTGCAGTACAGTAGGAGCAATACAGCTTTTTAGTGCATTTTTTGTTTCGCTTCAAAAACTTTGCGCCTCGCAACGTCAATCCTCAACATTTCAGATGCTCACGCTGCACATCAGACAGCCGTTCTGGCTGATGGTGAAAAACTATCGTTTGACACAGCATCGGGTCAGCTTATTTTCTCCTCTTTCGTCCAGGGATCAACGTTTCAACTGCAGTTCGAAACTAATACAGTACTAACCTTAAAAACAGGAATGAGAGGGGGAGTGCAAATCCAGAGCTGATAACTGGGAAGAATTATTGGCGAGCTTCCATGGAAACAGCGCCATCTTCAGCACCCTTTTTGAATGCAGATCAGCGCAACCGTCTACAGCCGTCACTTTCAGCTGCTGAGCATATCACCTCCCATTCAGATTTATGTTCCGGGCTTCAAACTTGGCATACAATGTTACCTAATGAAGCCCCCTGCCACGTTGCGCCATGATAACACGTCGGCCTGGCACCGAATACGTGGGTAGACGACCAAATCAATTCATTTCCACTCTAATATATGCCATATTTATATACCTCAGCCCCGTAGGTATACGAAGCAGGCTGTAGAAGCCAGGCGGAATGAAGAGGGAATGTGAAAGAGCTGGTGCTTCAGCGGGGAAATGTCAGTGACACGGAGAGCTGGGACGTATAGCGAAGATAGTCCTCGTACAATAATAGCAACGGCGGTTGCCCTCATTTGTATGCTCTTTAAGATTTGGGCCTTCTGAACTGAAAGAAGCCTTAACGCTTCAACTCCTTTCTTTTCCTAACTCGGTCCTTTAAATCTTCCTCGGCTCGGCTTTCTCCGTTTTTGTGCTCGGCTGATTGGACCCACTTTTTTTTAAAAAAAAATCATAATGGTTCGTGCATGCATTTTAAATCCATTGATCTGGAAGAAGAAAGACTAGTTCGAGCAAAAAAAGCTTACTCCATGAAACTGCATTTCGTCATAATTGAAGATTTGGTGACCATCCACACGAGTTTTGCGATGTGACAGCTAAGAAGCTGACGCCAGCGCTATTGATAGTAATTCGATTGGATGGTGGCGTACCGCTGAATGCAAAAAAGAAAGTTCTTGACCAGTCCCATGCTTCGTGTAATCAAGTGAAAAACTTGGAGAGAAGATCATTTAAGATAAACGGTCGTATATCGCCGGTGGCAAGGTGCTATTTTGTTCCCCTGGAGAACTATACGTTTAATTATTGTTTTTGTAATGTCTTTACTGCATGACAGGACTGGCACCTTCTCTCAATCCTATTTTTTGTTTTCCAGAATATATTTCTATGTTTTAAGTGGGAAATTTAGACTTTGACATTAACGAGTATTTTACCACGCTATAAAATATCTGAACAGATTTTTATTGTGTATACCGCAAGCCCTCACAAAATGATCGAACCATTCGGTCCGAAGATTTTCATTTCATGCATGCTGCGTTCGGCATTTTCAATCTACGAAGAATACCAACTCGGGGTGTGATTTAGCAGTTAGGATAAAAAGTGGTTAGGATGGTCATTTTTATGTTCCTCTGTTATCTCCCTCAAATCTTCGGCTGGTCATATCGAGGGATCGAGGTAAACCCGTTGTGGTCAGGAAGTTGTTTTTTGGTTTTCCTGTTTTGGCTTTGTATGTACATGTACTGTACATCTCCGTAAACACTTCTCTGAAATATATATGAAGTGTTGATGATTTTCGGCCATACAGTATATATGGGTGCGTGAATGTATATACCGGTATGCGCTCGCAATAACCAGAGTTTGCTCATTATATACTTAAAAAACTTAAAGGCATAATTAAGGACACTATACATTTGTCACTCACCATGTTGATTATACGATCATCAAATATTGACGATGTACAAGTATACGATGATGATGAAGATTTATTAAACTGTTGGATATAAGCTTTATAAAATCTTGTTTGATTGAACGGTCTTCAGCATCATGTTATCTCAGTAAAGATTCCTTTTTTTTTCTTTTCCGGAATAGTTTTACATAAAACTACATACGAAACATCTTTTCGATGTACACTGTAAGGACAGTTAACAATTTTCACCATCAGAAATGACGCGTTAAACGTTGTGAATTCCGTGTTTTTCCTATAGTGATCAAAATCGCTTTGACTGCAGGGGAACTAATGCCATTTTGTTTAGACGATATAATTAGTATTTTTGAATGATGACGGACGAAGCATTGCGTTTTATGGCCCAGCTTTTAAGTTTAGCTAAATTTGCATTTTCTGTATATAGGCCGTTTATGATTATTGCAGCTTGAATTTTTTGTTGTTAATCTTTAATTAGGTGGTTTGCATGCGCAGCGTGCATTTTACATTAAGCTAATTAAAAAAAGTCTAGGAAGTAACCAGCGTTTCGAGTGTTTGGGTGTAGGTTTTTCGTCTCAGGATAATTGTACGGTTGGTGCTCATTTCAGAAAGAAAGAAAAAAAATAGACGTGGAGGATATACGCAAATGCGCCTGTTTCCCCGTGTGCTATGAACTCCCTAAAATGCAGATGGATTTCTAAAGCTGCATGGGAGTACCTCGAGGTTTGCTCCAATGTCAGTTTTTATCTTCCGAGTTGGGTGTTGGGATGGATCTCTAATGCATATTTCATTGCAGTCCATGTGCCACGAGAAATGGCCACCAGACATAAGGTGCACGTTCGAGTGTTGGGTGGGGCCGATGGTTAACCTTTGACCGAAATAGGAAGTACAGCGAAATGTTTGGCCCACGTAGTACGGTGAACATGACAGTCCGGCCGCTTTTGCATTGTTTATACCATTTAATGAGTCTTTCTCACGGTACAGGCTATATATATAGCTTGACCAAATGCATAATTATTATCGAAATGCATCAGCGCCACACTCCGTTTCTGGACTTTCCCCCCTCGACATTGAATAGCTAATTGGTGCCGCTTTCTGGAAATTGTCTGCTGTGCCGTGCCCCGCGCAGCTCTCCAAAGTCTCCATCAGTTGAGAAATATAATTAAAAAAGTTTTAAAATAATATACGAGTTGGCCGATTAAAGGCTTCTTGACACGAGCAGCCCCTGAAGGAAGCCGCTTGGTTTGCCGCCATTTTCACACCTATTAGGAAGTGACCGTGCGTGAAGGTAGAAAACTGTTATTATAGGAACGGATATGCCTTCGAGATATCATTATCTCAACTTCTTCGTTTATAATTAACTTTAATTTACTATATAGTGTGTAATAAAACTGTTGATAATTGCGCGGATAAAATAATGCCACTAATTTACGCCTTCGTTTTTTTTTTTTTTTTTTTTTTTTTTGTTGCGTACCCTTGGGATTAGATGTGTAGTTGGATTAATCGCACCTACATGTATAGCTTTTAAACAGTATACGATTTGGGTGAGGAATGGGATGGCCTTTTAGTACTGTGTTACCCAAAGGCCTGATAACGAGAGCTTATGCCTGTCTCTAAAGTGTTAATGAGTTACTTTTCTAGAAGTATGCATTGATCGGATGGGAGCCCTCAGAAAGATTTTCTGTATAAGATTTCCGAGAGCAGGTTATGCTATACTCATTAGTGACTTTAAGCAAGATCGAGGCATATATAATGCGCACAGACGTCATCCAGCTCGTAGGCGTGGCTAATATTGCTCGACGGCCATTATGAAGCATGTCCAATTTTTGATCCAACACTCTCGTTCTGCTAACCCCTTCACCTGTAATGCTAAAAACTAAGAAAATTCCGCTTGTTTAATTTCTTTTTTGAATGAAAATGTACAATTATTTTATGAGAGAGACCATATTACTTGAGAGCACTTTGCAAAGCAGATGTTAATCATCTGTCGAGGTATATGACGCATTGGCGTGAGCACATGTAGGCCTACTATAATAATGAAAAAAAGATTTGGAAACTGGGATTAAATGGCAATGGTAGTTTTTGGGTTTCATGTTTGCTGATACTGACGAGGTTGACGTGAAATACGTTGCATGGTGAAACTCTTTCCATCTTTAGATCTAATTGCATGCAACGCTGCATTCAAACTATTTATCCATAATTAAATAGGGCCGATTGTATTTAGTTTGTGTACTAGCCCATGGCCGAACGAGTAATGTTTGGCCCGAAGGGTTTGCTGAATAATGCATGCATGCTCATTGACCAACAGCTGGCATGATTGATGACCTTTTCGTTGCCAGCACGCAGATTTGTAATTATTGGGCTTGTCTAACTATTGGCCCAATGTGATTTATCTTTCAAAAAGTATTGGCATACCTGATACCCACATCAACGAATTAAAATTGGATAAATGGTCATTACAGGAGGCAAGACTGAAGGCTTGTTAGGGATATGAATAATGCATGCGGAATGATTGTCGGAAGGCTCTATTTATGAAGCCAGTTTTTCCTGAACTGTTGGAAAAAAATTGATTTGCATTTAATTCAGTCGACGGATGATTTGAGTCATGCCTCACAAACACGGCAGGTGGGCAGAGGAAGCTAGGTTATATTGCGCTGAAAGTTCAGATTTAACGGATTGAGAATCACATCGTATCTATTTTCTGCCAACTTGAAATGTCTTTCATAGATTTTTGAAAAATACTGCAACGATGATTTCCGGCTTGTTGTTTTATACTGCACGTAAAACGGAAGTATCACTAACCCGAAAATAGTCAAGGAAATTCAGGATGAGTTTGTTTACGGTAATGTCTGGCGAAAACTTTTACTGTGAAATCGGTATAGTTATATGTTTTTCACGGACTCGTAAAATCTAGCTATACACTGACGGGTTGCATTCCGAATGGGTTAACTTGTTACGGTATGTTTGTTTCACCGTTATGGTTAAAATCGTACTTCTGTTTATATTTCACAGAACTCTTGCTGATTCGCTTTTTAATGTTATCTTTTAGTGTTATTGGGTGAGAGCACGCTGGCACCTACTTTTCCGTAACTTATTTCATGTAATTATGTGCTTGTTGTCTGCCTCGATTATTTCAGCCTCGGGTGCGTAAATTGAACCCTGATAACTGCGTGATGATCAGGGTGCTTGGTGGCGCCACGGCATGCCTTGTACAAGGTCATACATGCCGAGTTAAACCTTGCA
>JAQGAO010000413.1:0-35677 GCA_034697705.1 Ommatoiulus sabulosus | reverse complement strand
GAAGAATGGCTTATTTTGAACAAGTCAGGGAAATTCAACTTAGTCATGTTGTTGAGATCCAAAATTAATGCTTTTATTTAATTAGCTCGTAGCCCATTTTCCGAGTAGAAATTTGAAAATTTTTCAACGTTTTTCGAATACAAATTTGCCACGTTTTTAGATTACAAATTTGTAAAATTTGCCACGTTTTCCGAGTTCAAATTTGCAAAATTTTCCACGATTTCCGAGAACAAATTTGCAAAAATTTCAAAAGTTTGACACGAGTTCTGGGGGACAAAATTTAATACGTTTTCCGAGGACAAAATTGCAAAAGTTCCCACCATTTCCGAGGACCAATTTGCAAAATTTCCCACGATTTCCGAGGACAAATTTTCAAAACTTTCTACGTTTAACGAATACAAAATTTAAATATTTTCTATGTTAATTTTCAAAATTGTCATTAATACATTTTGCCAAATATTTTCCTTTGTCGATTTTGCGAAATATGCCAATTTCTGACATTGCTATTGGTCCGGAAAATTGTTTTAAAACCTGGAAAAGTCAGGGAAGTTGAAAATGGAATTTCTGGGGGAACCCTGTCCGAGTTACGAACTAAAACGCGCATTCCCACCGTTTTAAAAACTCAAATTCATAATACAGTACGGACCTCGCAACTGCGAGATCAAAATATGTTCGACGAAGTTCCTGAATTTAAAAACTAAGAGAATTTTGCGAAATATAGATCCGCGATATAAGTTTCGAGGTGCGAATTTACCTTAAAAGCACCTTAAAAGGCCAAAAAACATCTAAATTTCAAGCAACATTCGTAATATTTTTGCAGCGCTACGGTAGCGCGACTGAGTTTGTACGTTTCGTTCTCCGAAGAATTGCCATATTTCGGTGAACTCATTTCCGAAATTTGCACCAGCTATCCGAACACGTCGTACGAAGATGCTTGCATATTGCCAGGGAACGTCGTCGTCCGAGGATCGAAAATCAATTACACGGGTTCGTGGGTCGCCATAGATTCATATATCCCTAAAAGATAAATTTATTTAAGGTGTCTTTACACCTGTTTTTTTCTTCTTTTTTTGCAGAAGTTGAAAATGTTTGCGACATGGACGATTCTATCTCTGACTTCCTTTGCGGTCCGTTGACCGAGTGCAAAGCGGTCGAGAGAGCCGATCGATACGAATGCGATTGTATCCATGGATATAAAATTGAGGGCTATGCCAGCCCTATGAAGCCCACTTGCGTCGGTAATTTCCACAATTTTAAAAAAGATTGCTAAGTTTATTGAGTTTAATAGTCGTAGCGTCGTGTCTTATTTGAACATATTTCACTTTTAAAATATACTAGTTAATTTTCTTAAAAAAAACAACGATATGATTTCTTTAAAAAACGCACCGAACAAACGTACAATTTGGACAACGAAAGAAATGAATTTCCTAAAAAGTAGTTCAATTTTTTTTCAAAATATTATTTGGAAAAATATTGGCATTTTTTAGGATAGTTTCCAAACCGAATGCCAATATTTCGAAAACAAATTGTACGACTTTTTTAAGAAATTTTTATTTATTTTTTGGAAAAATTGTATTTTTTTTTTAGGAAATTTCTTTTTTTCGTTATCTAAATTGTACGTTTTTTCGGTGCGTTTTTTTAAGAAAAATTGATGTTTTTTACGTTAAACTTTTTTTTATTGTTGAGAAATGTATATCGATTTTAGAAAAATTGGTCTCTCTTTATAGCCGGGTACACTTTATCACTGAACCAAACCTAAAAACTCCGAACTTGAAACTTTTCTGGTTTGTGGCAACGAAAAAAATGGCGTAGCAAACTGTTTATGCCAAACTAAAAACTAAAAAATGAAGTTTGCGAACTAAGTTTAGCGTTCCCGTCGAGTGTCGGTGAGATGAAAGGGAAATAGCCAAACTTTTAGGCGGTGGTGCTGCTATCGACACTTCGTCCGCACAATATCAATGATACTGCGGACGACAGCGTCAGCATATATCTTATCTATGGTGTTTTCTCCGTCGTCTGCTCAGTTTTGTCAGTATATGGCTTGTTGCTGTGTATACGCTCAGGTTTTTCAAAACTAGTTTGTATAATTTTTGTATAGAAACTAGTTCACGTTGAAAGTTTGGTGTTTGTGGTTTTTAGTTCTTTTGGTTTGGTGGCTAGTATGTGCCCGACTTTAAAGATATTGTATCGATTTTGGATATATAGTTGCATTGTTAAATTAAGGAAATTATATCGATTTTTTTCATGTTACGTTACGAATGATTTGAATATATTTTCTACCGTATCAATTTTGAGTCTGCAATTTTCGCGAGCAGTTTTATGACGTTATCAATTTCATTAATTTTCAGACGTAAACGAATGCTTGGATCGCCCTTGCAAGCGACCGAATCAGGTTTGCAAAAACCAGGTGGGAAATTACTCGTGCGATTGCATTCCTTGCTACCTGTGGAATGAAAGTAGGAATGAGTGTGTGAGTAAGTAAACTTTTGAGTAGCTCACTGAATAGCGCGTGAATTTTCGCTCGGATTTACTGTATAATAGTTTTGACTTCATTCGTGCTTTAAGGTTTGTGCGAATCTAATCCTTGCGAGCATCATGGCGTTTGTATTTTGAACGAGCTTCAAACTGGTTGTGGCTTTCACTGCGTGTAAGTTTTAGGGGTTTTTTTTTTATAAAAACTGTACATCCTGGAACTTTCTGAGAAACGAAAATTGTGGTTAATTTTTTGAAGACTTTTCAATTGAAAAATGTAACACTGCATCATTGAAAATACGGCAATTTCCTGAGAAATAAACAAAATCTGATAAAAAAGGGGTAAAGGCAAATATGGAAAATAAGTCTGAAATGGGTGCCGAGCCCGTTGTTTTAGAAAATTGTAACGTTTCTTGTAAAGGTCATTTGTTTCCAGAGAAATTTATTTACAAATTGTTTTTTAATCATTTATTTTTGGCAAAATTGTTATTTTTTGATCTTATATTTGAAAAATTGTCATTTTTAATCATTTTTTTGAAATATTGTCAATTTTTTTTTATCATAGTTTTGAAATTTGTGATTTTGTGATCATGTTTTAGAAAAATTCTCATTTTTTTATCATATAGTTGACAAATTGTCATTTTTTATTCAGATTTATAAAAGTAATTTTTTGATCATAGTTTTGAAAATTGCTATTTTTGTCATCATATTTCTGAAATTTTCTCATTTTTTGATCATGTTTTCAAAAAATTGTCATTTTTGTTATTGCATACATCATGTGCCCTAAAATGTTCGGAATAAATCAAGTAACAAATCAACAACACGACCAAAAAACGTTTAAGCAGAAAAACGATGTTGTACCACGTTAAATAATTCCGAAAAAACGAAAGTGCCTGCCTGCCATGTTCTTATTATTAAAGCCTGAAGAATGCCACATGGTGGTGAAAATTGTCATATTTTTGTTCATATTTGTGATTTTTTTAGTCATTTTTTAGCATTAGTCAAATTCTAAAGTATTATTACACATTTGTGAAATGATTCAAGGATGCTTTATCGATTCATTTAGGTGCAAAGATGAATTTAAAGGTCTGACATGCTCGGAACCAAACGACGCTATCAGAAGTAAGCTATGATTTTGTCTCTTTTATCGATAATACCGAAATAGTCTGGGTTTGACATTATTTATCGTTGTTCCAGCTGCAAAAACTAACGTCGCCATTACCGGAGGAATTCTCGGAGCTATCTTGGGTCTCACCATCATCACGGCAGTGCTATTAATCTACATGCGAGTTCATTTATTCTACTTATTTGGCACAACATTTGATTAAAAGGCTTAAAGTTTAATTGTCCGTTGTTTTCTTTCATTGCAGGATTTTAAAAAGAACTGGCTATTTTTCGTAAGTAAAACTATACTGATCTATAACGTAAAATAATTTGAATAAAATGTACCGTTGAAAAATGTTTGCAGTAAATTTGAAAAATGTTTGCAGTAGATTGGAAAAATGTTTGTAGTAGATTGGAAAAATGTTTGCTGTAAATTTGAAAAAATGTTTGCTGTAAATTTTAAAAAACGTTGGCTGTAAATTGGAAAAATGTTTGTGGTAAATTTGGAAAATGTTTGGAGTAGATTGAAAAAATGTTTGCAATAAATTTGAAAAATGTTTGCAGTAGATTGGAAAAATGTTTGCTGTAAATTTGAAAATACGTTTGTGGTAAATTTAGAGAACATTTGTGGTAAATTTGGATAATGTGTGATGTAAATATGAAACATGTTTGCAGTAAATTTGAAAATTTTTTGTAGTAAGTTTGAAAACTAAATTGCTGTAAATTTAAAAAAAAATTGTGATAAATTTGAAACTTTTTTCGTTAAATTTGAAAATAGATTGAAGTAAATTTGAAAAACCAATTGAGTAAATTATCAAATATTAAAATTAAAACATTGAATTTTTTGTTTCGTAGGTTTCGAGCATCCAAAATATCTCTCAGGTGATGTGGACAACGGGAAGTGCAAAATCGTTAAAAATGTTTCATAATTTAGCGTTTTCTTAATTATCGAATTATCATTCCTGTCAGTATTTTCACAGAAGCCGCCAAATTTGAAATCAATAAGAGAATTATTATCGGGAAAAATGCAATTGAATATGCGTTTGAAATTTCGTTCAAATTTTTTTGTGTGGAAAAATAGTAGATGTTTTAGTAAGAAAGAGTACAGGATGAAGTGGCGCAGTCTCAACGCTGAAAATTTGTGAAAAACTTTTAAAATATTGTGTTTATCCTAAATTTCTTTGTTTCTTTATTGATGATTTCGTTAACTTTCAGGCAATTTTGTCCCAATTGTGAGCGAATTGGAGAGACTAAAGGCGGTCATACACCAGGAAAGTTATATCTGGACACTTGGCAATTTTAGGCATGTCCCAAAAGTCAAGCGCATATTTCTGAGAATTTTACTAACCATGGTTTTTAAAAAGGAAAATTGCAAACTGAAATTAGTTAGACTTCATTTATATTTTTATAATTGACAAATTAAAGCTGGCCATAAAACGAGGCAAATTATAACCTGCAACTTCTCTCCAGATACATTATTGCCCCGTGTGTTGGTAAAAATCTCCTCCGAAAACAAATTGCAAGATATATCTCCGCGGAATATAAAGCGATCCTATTCTGAGCAACAAGTTTACGGAGATAAACTGACGTCATGGGGGTTATAGCTAATCAGGAAAGAAATACGTCATAGAATGGAATGAAAGCACGCTTTCAAATTCGTTTACCGATATTTCCCTTTGAAACAATTAATGCTGCCAAATGCTGCGTATTCCGTAGGGATATATTCTGAAAGTATCGCGCCGTGTGTGCAGGAACAGGCAATCGTTTCAGGTGAAATAACTTTCTCGCAATTTCTTTCCATTTGTTGCCGGATATAATTTGCCTCGTGTATGGCCAGCTATACTTTGTCATTTGTGAAGTCTCGTGTGCAGAAGTAATTTAAAAACAGCGATCCTCTTGAGACGAATAATTTTGCGTGTGAATTTTGTACACGTGACTTTACGATTAGTAAAGCTTTTATCTGAGTACCCCTGATATATTTCAATAACGGTTGTTCTCGACTAAACCATACTATATATCCTTCGTGGCAAATAACTGATAAAAGATTAGACGATTTGATCTGATCACGTTGAGCCAGAACAAATTTTAGGTTCCTGTACATGTACATTATATATTAATAGAGACAGGTTAAGCTAAGGATTTTCGGATTTTCCCCATCAATTCGGCGGTGTCCGAATTACATCAGCATGTTCAGTTACCTTCGACGACATTGATACAAAAATTCTCGCTAGATGGAGGAACTTTCATGCTTCCATTTTTGGCTTGGCATTTTATGTATTCGCCGCGCGTATAAATTGCTCTTAATGCAGTATATCTTAGCTAAACTTAGTATATCTGGCAAGGTTCGTTTCGTCTTTCAGGTCTGTGTTTTAAGCGAGATATCGATTTAGGGGAAATAATTATATCTTTTGTTGAAAGATACCTGAGATGAGCGTGCAGGTTTACTCGATGCATGCACTAACTGTACTGCATGTATCGATTCATTAAATTTTTTTACTATACTTATAAAGACCTAATACATCACACCATTTAAATGGGTTCCATCAGCATGATGTTACGTGCAGCATGAGCACACTTTAGTCACGTACTTTGGCTGGACTTATTTGAGAAGAAAAAAATGATATTTTACAGGAGACGAGAAAATAGTGAAAGATAAGTTATCAAAATATATCGACTATTGCGGTTCTTTATGTTGGCAAAAAAATCCGTGGCGAAGCTGCTTCAAATGGGCCGTTTTGACACATTGCAGATTTCTTTATACGGGCATTGGAAAGGATTGACATTTATTTGAAGTTTTGTCACTTTTCCAGCTAAGGTGCGACGTACTTCATCATTTGTGACACAAAAAGGATTAAAGCTGCAGAATATACAGACGAACTCGCATATATACCGTATTTCAGAACGGTGACTTTAATGGAGGCTAATTAATTGAAAGAATGCTTATAGGAGAATTGTCTATTTGATTGCTACTTCGCTGCATTGCACATCACGCTGTTATTTGTTCGAAGATGTTTCGCGTGACGTACGTGTAAATGTACATGCAGTAGTTGCATTCAAACTTGCTGTGATGAGATTTCTTCTCATTTCCGTTCTGTCATACCTCCGTCCTGCTTTGTGTACGTCCTGGACAATACGTTCGCCGACGCTGCATGCCAATGCGACAGTCCATAGAATTTGATCGATCCAACGGCATTTTCGATTTTAATTAAAACTTTTGCATTTTTAATGAAATGGCTGTTTTGTCGTTGAACTGTTATTTGACATGTTGGTTTTAATTGTTTGGCTTTTTCCAAAAGTCCTTCGAACAAGTCCGATTAATTACGTGGCTCCGATATTATGCCGCCAAATTCGCTAACATTTTAATTACAGTACAGCGATCTTCGTTTATATACGGGCACCGTACCAGAGGGGAATTCTTTGGGAAGTTTCGCCCACGTTGGCCATTTTGACATGGATTTTCTGTCATGTATCGCATGCCTCTGTGGTTTTCAGACGGGGTGATCAATGTTTTCTCATTCAATTATACAGCGAATCTCATCAGCGGTTGGCGATAGGTTTGTGGCATATAGCACTCGAGAAAGGTTCGTATGCTCTTGGATATTACAGAACCTGTCGTTGGGCGAAGCGCCGTTGCTCCAGTCTCGCAAATTTGCGACCCAACCAAAATAGACGAAATAAGTAAATGGTGGCTTTAATTATTAATAAATAGGTGAGCCGTGTATGCGATCCATCTTTTGGAAGCAAATTGGCTCAGCCATTTACCTTGATCTATATACGGTAGACGACAGCTGCATCCACCTTAACACTGAAGCGGTACGTGTAATGTATATGCGGACACGGTTACGCAATAATTTAGAAAAAACAGGGTTCAACCACTTCCGTAAACGATAATCATTTAACCTGAAAAGCCATTATTCTATTTATATATTTCGGAAACCAACAGAGTAGACATATGTATCTCTTTCTTTTAGGAAGGTCAGCACAAGTATATATGACTTGCTTTTTAAAACATTTAAAAGGGTGACCTTCTGGTAAACTTCTGCGAAAAGTTTTCGGCATAAAATGTAATACTTCCAGATAACTAGAAATTTGGAATTATGGATTTTAAAACATCCAACTCGTAGTTGGCGATTTTAAATTTTAAAATAAAAAATACGTTTGGTGATATTGTATTTTCTAACAGATTTGATGTTAAATCTTAGTTTATGCCCTTTTAATATAAAAGGCTGAAAAATGCAAGGTTTTAATATCTATAGCTAAAGGATACCTATCTTTCAAAGTCATGACACTTCCATGGCCTACGGCCACGAGAAATTTAGCCACTGGAAATTTCTACCTATAGTTTGTTGCTTTGTACCATGTGCAGTCCATTAATACCGTCACTGGTAATTTAAAGCGCTCGAGCCTCCCAGACATTGGAATAACATGCGGTGCCATCACTGTTTTGTTTATTGTATTTATTTTAACGAATGGTTTGTTGATGACGAATTTAGCTTGTATAAAAAGCTAAAGGAGACGCTAAAATAAACATCTGCAATTTTAAAGTCGGAGAGGCATATTTTCTAAATCTTACGCGGCCGCGATCTTAGTGAAGTTTTCTTTTGAACAATTTATTTTTGGATAAATCGTACGGAGTTGATTTCTGCGTGCTTATACCATCGCGGACACTAAAAGACAGACTATTGCCTTTCTCGATATCGTCCCATTTAGAGGGAGTCGAATAATTAAATTTTCAGGATACGTGATGCGACTCGGGAGTTGTTGATGGAAACGAACCAGCATCGCGGCGCCTTTTGAATTCAGAAAACTGTGTTTTACCATTTATACATTTGACATCAGTACCTGTCAGGGAATTGGTTCCACGCCGTCTGGCGGATAGCGGCGAATTCGGGAAAATAATGGCAGCTTTCCGCGTACACGTAAGCACAAGCCGATTAGCACGCGTATCCTGGGAAACGCGTGCAAATCGGTTCGTGTTTGCTCCGTAAATTGCCATTTTTTCGATTTTATGCGCGAAAACGTGCTTCGAAACGTAAGTCAAGTGAACGCATATCCACGGCCAGGACCTTCGCGAACGGCGCGCCACCTGACGCTGGTCGCGTTTGGCAATATGGCTCCCCCTGGGAGCATCGCGATGGGTGATGTGGGGCCCGTGCGCGATGGCATTGCTTCAGACTATCATTCGCCCATCTCTTTTCATCCTCTTGCCATCTTCAGTAGCGAGTAATGGCATCATCTTTCTTTTTTGGGGGGGATTGCCTCCGTATAGTTGCGTGTCAGGAATGCTGACGTAGTTTCCATCATCATCATCCCATCTCCTCCTTCCCTTCCCCCCCGGCGGGAGGACCCCCTTCCAAAGGTTCTTGGCGAATTAAGGGATGGAAGCATGGCGCTGCACCCGAGTCGAGGATTGCCGATCGATTTTTCCCCACTTTCTATTTTTAGCTCTTATTCTGCCATTACCTAGGCTGCTCTAGCCTCCCATCCTCGCTCTTAACAGACAGGTGAAGGTCTGCGGAAGGTGCCATTTTCGGTCGCCGCGTGGGGCGGGTTTTTAATCCGTGTTCGCATTAAGAACACTTTTTCCCTAGCGGCCACTGCAGCATTGATCGCCCCGGTGGGGTCACCGTGACGTCACGCTCCTCCTCCTCCATGCAGGAATGCCGGAGCGTGCTCGCTCGACGCCAGGGTTACCGAATTATGCACGCTCTCGCAAATGAATCCGCTCCAATTGACTCGTAACGAGAGTTATGTCCTTTTTGTACTTTGCGAGGATCTGCGTGATTATATCGAGTGTCGATCCGGAGAAGAAAGCGCGGCCGGTGGAGGCCTCAGCGCCATCTAGCGGCGGAGGTCCGTGTTGCTTGACGCTCTTATCGAGTCGCGTGTTGCCAAGTGCTAAGCAAATCTGGGAAGGAGATAGGTTTGATTCGTTGTCAGTGGATGCGTTATTTGGGTCAGTGCTCGTCAACGCGACGTGTGATTCATGTCATAAACACGTGTATTTTTTTTTTAGATTGATTTGTGATCTCCCTCGTTGTGCTGACTGATCACTAAGTTAGTATCGTCGAGTTGCTTATCTTTCCTTTTTCACTATCCGTGGTTGCATAAATACTGAACTGCTCGTCAGCCTGCTTTGGAACAATTCTGTGGTGAAGAAATTGTTTGAAGAATGCACTTTGAATGTGTATGATCGAGTATTTTCTTAGTTTTTAATCTCCGTGTAGAGGGAGCTAGGCGTTTTTATGACCAGGTTAAGAACATATCTATGGTACTTTTGACTCGACGTTCTGGGTTAGAAAACTCGAAAGGCGAAAATCCAAATTTGTAAATTTTACTGCTAATTAGGGTTGCCCGAGCTTTAAATGTGGGGAAATCTAAAATGTTTCTTCCTGGTTAGAAGGATATTACGAATATTACTCCAAATTCATAATAAAGTCCTGTCGTTAATTATTTCTCGAATTTATCTTGGATGTATTTTGAAAATTCTGTTTGCAAAATTCCGCGCCTTTTTAATGTTCTGTTGAAGTAATGAAGCGTTTTACGATACTGTACCCCTTCTCTACAGAGCTATAATAAACTTCGAGTTACCCAGATGGCGCCATCATCTAGCACCACCATTAGACGAGTTGTTGTTTATTACTGACCATACCTAAAGCTTTACACGGTTAACAAATTGGTATGAGAAATTATACGTAAATTGTATCGGCGTGACATATGACCGAATATGCCGATTTGTCCAACGGAAAGCTTCACTATATAGCGCGCCATCATTGATAAATGTTTCAAATATCTGTTTCAGCAGTGGCGCCGAGCCGCCTCAGATTTCTAAATTCAACTTCATCTATTATGTATACAGTTATCTATTTTTGTTCTACGTTGACTGAGTCAAGGAGAGAAAAAACACGTTCATCTTCTTTTTTTTTAAAAGTATATGACACCCTGCAAAATTGCGTGAAAGTTGTCTAGCAGTGATGGAATGTTTTATTTGTCATACTAAGCTAATGCTAGCAACTATGTTTGTAGTCGGTTTATTGCCAAGCAGAATGTTTGCCTTTGTAGCTAAAGGTGTTACATATACATGCGTTTTCACTAAAAGCTAGGGTATATTGGCTGACGTGGAGAACGTATTGACAAACACGCTAGTGCTGTTGGTCAAATTGAGACAGTTTGACAGATGGGCCATATGGCGCTATAAATAGCTCGTATAACTTAAATGCCACCTTGTAGGCGTATTAACATTATCGCAGTTAATTGATAAATTTCGTTTTTCGCTGCATATGCTGTTGTAAAGTAATTAACGTGCAATGGTGCAGCCGACCGGAAGTTATCTAATATATTGTTTCTGCAAAATTCAGTTGAAATCTTTGTTTTATGAAATACGACTACAGTATGTAAAGAACTGTGTTGTAATTTAGAACTTTGTTGTAAATTGCCAAACGAGCGAACGAATCTACAATGTGTATATAGGGATATATCCACGTTTTCGATACCACTTTGCCAGAAATCGATACGAATGGGCTTTGATGGAATGGCGAGGCTGACTTTGATGTAAAAGATGATAGATTGTTGGTGAAATTATAGAAAAAAAATCCTGATATTGCGTATACGATCTATTCGACGTCCAATATAGAGGCACTTATAGCTTGTTTTTTCTCTTGATCTCAAACTCTATTTTCTACACGAAACGTCATTAACTGTTATCTTGCGCCCAGTTGCTGTGTGCGACAGCCATTTAGATTCTGACTCAATTTCATTTTATTGGTCAGCAAATTCATTCGCTTTTCTTACCATAACTCTCCTTCCTTCATCTCCTACTGTAACAACCAAGAAGAATCGGAAGTTATTCAGAGTTGATGCGCGCGTGTTTTACCTACAAAACACATGATCCACAAGGCGTGTTTACGATGCCTAGCTGAAAATCTTGATGAGGTATGCAATAGCATGCATGTATGTTACATCTTTGATGAATTAAATTTTAAGACCTAGGACAATTGTGCATTTGGCTGACAGTATACACGTAGAATTTGCATAAGCCCTTGTTGAGGAATATCTAACGTTTCATGTTATTAAATGAATGTTTCAAGTGGCGTTCATTATTTTTCTTTCAGTTGTCAAATTAAAGCGTTTCCCAATTAGTTTCGTATAGAGTTGTGCAAATGAAAATAATTGTCTGCTTGCGCATTTGAATGGCATTAAAAATGTAAGCAATGTTTTCTCTGCTTAAGTGGATAAATATATGGTAACCTGATTTCACTCGAATGAAAGCTCGGTCGCCAATTAATAAAGAACATTATATGAAAAAAATGCTTCGTGCATGCTCGCTTCTTAACTATTTTATATCTAAAATAAATTAGTATGCTTTGTTTCCTTCTCCTCTTACGAGTTGATCTTAGTCGTTCTCTTATGGTGATGCACTCGACGTACGTTATACTGATAATCCCGTTAATTCTCGTGGAATCATCCAACTGCATGGATGAGACGTTATCCTTTCATAACGGCGTCCAGTAAATGGATTAGTGAACTCTCCTTATGTGAATTACAAAGGAAAAAGCTTGACGGTCAATTTGTAATTTATAGTCATATGATTGAATTATACGCTCGTTTTTTAATTGGAACAGTAAACCTTTCGGTTGCTCAGAGTACAAACATTGTGAAAATGCCGAAGTAGTTCTTTTGAAATTCGACTTATTTCTGACGCACCCTGTAGTAATCGGAAGCGATTTTCAGATCGTCTCTTGGAGTTGTTTTGTCCTTTCCAATAACGCTAATGGACACCTTGCCTCTAAAATGGCTTCGCGGACTCGGATACTCTATTCGTGTTATCCACCTTTTAAATTCCGGCGAGTATCGAAACATATTGATTAGTAAATCGTCCGAAGAGTGCATTACCCAAGTCCTATAGCTTCGTGCTTAGTATATGCCTTCGGACACGTTCTTGCTTTTTACGATGTTTTTCCTTTCCCAATTCCAAGAATACCGTATATAGCGTTTTTTTTTTCTTTTTTGTTCGTGGAAAGAGCGGATTTTCGATCTCGCTCCCATAAAACTCCAGAGGAAGGAAATTTGAGTCTGATTAGCAATGGCGGTGCATGATGAACTGCATTTGATGACAGTCATAAAACGTTCATATGGCGCACGCCGTGTTTCTGGGCGATCTTCCCTCGGCACTTTGTAAGAGGGTTGCGTGTTGCATGTTCGACTGTCATTCGCAACACTTTTCTAATAAAGGAAAGCTACGGTTCACTTTCATCAATATTTCAGCTAAGCATAATGAATAAAATGCATTTGGGATATGTAATCCAGGAATTCACCATGGTGCACTCGTCCTCCGTTACACCCCCGTTTCAATCATGAAATAAACACGCTGCATCGACACTGCCTATCGATGAATTCGAGCAATATGAAAGCGACACGAGGGTACACTTTTGGTTCGCAAATAGTAGTAATGCTTCATGATGTCAGTCTTTTATTTGATGTTTCTTCCGGCATATTAAGTTTAATGTAATTTATCGTACGTTTTTCTTTGTTTTCTGAAAATACATTCAAAATCTACAATATTTTTGTAAAAGACCACGCGTATTGTACACGTAATTAACATGTTTTGTTTGGTACATATACAGTATCCTTCGGGGTGTCTGGCACACATATTTCCGGGTGTGTTGTAAATATCAGACAGAATAACTAGTTGCGATTATTTCATTACTGCAAAATAAACACGCATTTGTCTTAGAATAAGATGATACGCATTTGAAGTATTTTCTATACTTCGTATGATTGTGCAACTCTCTACGAGGGGCGTCTTGTGAAAGATTTTTTGTCTGATGTCAGCTGCAATTTTACCATTAACAACTTGCGAATAAACTGTTTGTGTTCTGAACAAATACATTACTCTTGAGATTTCAAAGCCCGATGGAGCTTTGCATTGGGCTAATTTTATTATAATCAGCATTTGTGCATTTTCACCTTTTCAAATGAATTATCCTACCCGTGGGAAATATAGTGCCAGTAACAATCAAGATTTAATACTAGTTTGTCGAAGTTTTCGACGACACTTTTTATATGTATATTGTAATCGTTGTTTGGCCAACAAGACAAGCGTCGGCTCATCGGTTGCGTGTCGTCTGCTTGTCTAAAATTGTCTCCTGCAAAGAACTGAGCTGTCAGACTGAGAATCTATTCAACATTAAACCGCCCAATTTTCAAGCGCACTGAATAAATATTACATGCATGCATTCAATTCTTATAAGAATATGAAAAAATGAAAACTCCGGATGCGGCGCCGGAAAAGCCATCGGGGTACATCATTTTCTATCCCTCCCTAACTTAGCGCTCGGTCGTATTCAGAATGTTTCGAGTGAACATTTTTCAATCAATAATCGAATTAATGAGCTGAAAACAATTTCGGGTGCGTTTTTACTGCTTTCATAATTTTATTACGCGTAAGCTATAGTGAGTTAGGGAAAATGCGCGCGCATGTATTATGGATGCATGCCCTCATTCATATTGCATGTAATAATAGAGGAGTCGTGGCGGGGTGTTTGCTCTTTGGAGTCAAAAAAGGTAACATTTAAATTTTTTGACGGGCGACATCACTAACGTATAACGCGATACAATGCGAAGATATAATGTATGCGAAGTCAAATATATACAAAGAATTTCGTGCTTATCTTAGCATCGTTATATACTGTATAGGTAAGATTCGCAGCGACTGTTTTGTGCGTTTATAAAAGCTCTTTTGTGGGAAGATGAATAATGGAGAGATACTATACACTGTATATTGGTTGTAGAACAACATTGCTCGTATATAGCGCTTATTTGATATTGGATGGAATTGGAAGTGAAAGATTATCGAGTAACGAAAGTAATCAGAAGGTCAGCAACTGCGTTAAAACGAATAATTCGTCAAATGGAATTACGCCGTTCAGCAGGTGGCGCTAAAGTGGATCTAGCCTAATGAATTCCATTATAAGTAAACTCCAGCATGTACATGTCAGTATACATCAATCGTATAGATGCTAGGGTCACTCATGCAGGCAAAAGCTTCTCATAACGCGCTTTAGCGCAGTCGTGTGAAGTCACGTGTTCTTAATTAACACGCTAAATAATATTCGAGGCAATCGTAGCTGTTTTTTAAACCAATGAATGTCTTCCTTTTGTTCACGTGAGAACTGTGATCTGCGAAGCTTCTGTCTATAAGTGCGCCCCTACCTGTACATGTACTGTATGTACATCTATAGCAGTGGCGCTTCAACAATGGACTTTATGCAGATTTCGTCAGCGTGCTATTATTGCGTGAAATTTCATTCATTCCTTTGGCGAAAATTACCCGGAGGCACGTTCTTTCAGTTGTTGATTCGATGAAAAGATCACGTGGTGCAGAGCTACAGTACATTGCATTACCAATATAACACGTATACGGCGTACAGCATCTTCATGTTAGCCAAGTGAATTTCGAACCGAGAATGATATCAAGAAGTTGTTCGGCATTATTGCACGATATATACATTTGTGTCATTATACGACATGATGCCTACTTTGATACTTCCACCAGAATTAAAAACCTGTTTCTTAGCCGGCTCATTTTCGCCCGTCGTGCTCCGTATAAGTGCGATTCAATAATCCTGCCGCTCGTTCGTTCGCGTTATTTCTCCCGGTATAATTACAGTTGAATTGTCGGAGGAGGACCTGAATTTTCGCAGTGTGTGCACCACGCATGCGGCTATGCCAATTTCGATCGAGGGCCGGGCGAGCGAAAGTAATTAGGACGGAAAACGCAAGTTTCGGTAATCTCGTTCCCTACGAAATTCGCCGTTTGGTGGATGGGAAGCTCGGCGCTGTCGACGTCACTGAATTATGTTCCCAATCTTGGGAATTGATCGGAGTTGCGCAGCCGTTGCGTTGCGGAGGCATTAGCCAAGATTTCCATTCTTCTCCCCGTTCCTCGAAGAAAGATTCGGAGGTGGAATGCGAGGAGCCATTATTCCGCTCGTAAACCTTTTCTTTTGATTTCGCCCATTATTAAGAGAGAGAAACGAAAATGCCATATCCTTATATACCTGATGAAAAGGAAACGCTAGTCGATATTGTCGTAAAAATATATAAGGTGGATGCCATGGGAAGGGAATGCCCCCGTTCCAATCGACGCGCGTGGGTGGCGTGACAATCTTTGGGATTCATTCACCTTAGCCAGTTTGAGGCTGCCTGGTATCCCTATTACTGGTGATAGGTAGAAAGCGAGTTTGCCGTTATTGGAGCCGTGCACTTACCACTTTTAACTCTGTCCGTTTCCCCTTTAAGATGCCTCTCTCTCTGCGTGGCAATTTTTTTTTGTTTGATCAAGTGATGTTACCGTGGCTCGAATTAATAATCCATACTCTGAGCTTATTTAGCGTTAATGCCACTCCGTTAATGCACGCTGCACCGTAATGCATTTCGCGGTACTTTGTTTATGAAGCACTGTACCCAAATTTCGCATTAGCATTGATTACTTCCAGTGGGCCCAAATTAATAATCGATTGTTTTTGCGAAGTTACGGAGGGGAGAATGTTCTCTTTTTCGGAGCTCATTTTGCATGCATATTTTGGGGTCACTGACTAAAAAATGGAGTGGATCACACTTGGGATCGCCGTTTATTTTTCGATTTGAAATAGCTGTAGTAACGTAAGTAGGCCTATAGAAAGTGTTCAAAAATATTCAAACAAAACTACATGTATTTCGTGCGATTTTCTTCATTTGTGAATCCTGTTCATATGCATCAAAAGCATTAATCCAGTAAACACATATTTGTATAAAACGTCATTTAATGGCAAAATTGTTATATACGTTGCTCGCCATAAAGTCATTTTAGCATGCACGTGTCAACATTAAAAATCGGGGTTGAAAACAGTTTTGTAATCAATTGTAAAAGCTTTTCGGGTTAACTCTAGTTTATTGGATGTGAAATCATGCAACTTTAATTCCTTTTTTTCACTTCAACGTATTTGTCTGATCTAAGATAGACCGAATGGTTAACGTGACCTTAGTTGTTCGAAGTATTTCTACGAAACGACAATCCCGCCTATAGCAAATGCAAGCAGTTAAGCGTTATTGTAACAGTTAACGGTTAGTTTAATGGCATGGAAAATGGTGCAGTCTTACGTAGTTCTGCTCGTTTCCACGTTTCGAAATAGTCTGTGGAACGTCATTTCACCACAATTTTATTGTTTGCTAGGCCCGTAAGAAACGGGTTGTACTCGTGGTAAGTTTCACGATTAACAATTAGATTTAACGTTTGTCCAGTCAACATTCCTATGTGCGACAGTGCGAATGAGTCACACGTACGGTAAGCATGCTTTTGCTAGTAGGCCTAATTTTGATTGGTTTTATAATGTACATGCTCGCATACCCGTTACCTTCTCGCAATGGGATAGTTCAGATAAAATAAAAATATTTCAAATCAAACGTGTAATGGTGATTAAAATGGCTGTGCACAATTCCCGTATCACCTTAACAGCTATCTTTGAGTTATATTGATTTTTTTATGGCGACCACAGCCCTTTATCGATAAAGCTCGAAATTGATTCATGTTTTAAATGGTAGAACAACGTCCACACAGAAATTAAGTTTGATATTTTTTGGGGGATGATGTCACGAGCTTGTGTGCTTGCAACGGACAAAGTTATAATATAGCATTGCTCGGATAATTTGAAAGGTGCATGTGGTATACACAATATTCTTCGCAGAACAAAATTCTCACATGCTAGGAATACAAACGTACAATTAATTGCATTTATTGGCTATTGAACGGCTTTGATCAAATAAACTAAAATTAACTGATAACGTGTGGTTTTTTGACCGCTCCGAGCGATCATTCTGCAGGAGCTTGAAACTTGTGCATTCAGTTTAAATTTCCTTTTCGAGACCCGTAGCCGCATGCTGTTTAATTATTTCTCTAATTACAAATTCGAAGCTGGGGCGTTTATCCTATTGCCAACTCTGGTAAAAAGGACTTTTTTTCTTCATTCAAGTTTATTTATTTCCGTTCAAGTGCGTTTCAAGTTCGCCTCAGCATCATCCCAGCGCCCTTATCTTCGTCCCGTTTTGCAGCGTTTCGGCTCGTGCTATATTTATACAAACCCTCCTTCTTTTCATCCTTATCTTTATTTCATTGCTATACATTTCCATACTCTTTTTTTTCCCCTAGGCCTAAAGTGAAATTCCGAAATCATCGCTCTTTTTCTCCTCTCCCCGAATAATCGCCGCGCTGTTCGGAGTTTTTTTTTTTATTTCCGCTTCTTCTTTTTCCTCTAGTTTTTAATCCCATTCCTATCGTCGCACTCCATATGAATAATATTGGCGTTCGCATCACTGGATACTATTTGGACGCTTCCATCGTTTCGAGGCGCCATTATATACTTCCTGCAGTTCCGCGCATCGTGTTCCGCTATCGCGGGTCTTCAAGAAATCAGCCATGTCTCGGTTGGCAATGCTGATAAGACGCTGCTGGATTCGGCAGACAAGGAGGGTTGGGCTCTATTATGCAAATGAAGCTCGCCCCTACGGTTAACGACCGTTCGTTAAGTTTAAGCCGAGAATTAGGGGCGGGGCCGGGCTTCTGACGGTGGCCGAGAAGCGCAGAAATCTTGACAAAGGTTTAGCTGCGTACCAGAAGCGCCGCAGTGAATGCATTTTTCAAGGCGAGGGATGCGTTTTAAATGTTGAATGAGAAGCTGATGACAAATAATTAAACTGGTGTTAATGCGCGGTATCTATTTTCTTGGAGCGTTTGAACCGCGAATTTGCGGCGTTGGGCCGGAAGAACGCCCATCTTGTCTGAAGCACGTGGCGCTCTTCAAGACTTCAGCGACGCTCCATTAGCCTGACTTGACCAAAATGCTCTGTCGTATTTTTGCGTTTCAAGAGCGGAAAGGTGCTGGAAACGTGTACCGGAAACGTTCTTTAAATAGACACGTTAACGGCACGTTAGCATTGAAGACTCGTGGACGTTTCGTAACGGTAATGACAAAAAATGTGACGGAACAAGTACGTGTTAAAAACCCAAATGTCAAACCCATGTTTTGAATATGATCGATTTCAATAATGGGTGGGTAATCAGTTATAACTAAGTTTATGGAGTTGCGAATTTCACGTGAATTTCGAACGAGAAATAATTTGCTAAATATAACGAGCATGATGGCATGCATATCTCAAATTATGTCAACAAATGTTTGCTTTCATTAAATGTGCAACTAAATCCTTTCTAAAATATACAAAATCATGCAAATGGTACATGTATACGGTATGTCGTAATGTAAAAAATACGTTGTCAAATATATTTACGTATTATTTAATGCTCTTGTTTGCAATGATTGATTCATCATCCATATTACCACGTAGGTTCCAGAAGACAAACAATAAACACGAGGGAGCCATGGTAACTTTTCAAAATAACTTTCCAAAATTGCCTGAACGGTAATATTATTTTCAAATTTACTATTTCATTCTTCAAGGAGTTGTTTCGTCAATTTCCATTGTTATTTTTGATTATTTTGTTGAAACATCTTTGGTTAGTAGCGAAAATAATTTGTAGCTATTTACTCCTAAATTCATATAACAGGATGGTGTAATAATACAAACCAGTTAGTTCCAAGTTTTTCTCCTCATCGCCAGAACGGTCGCCTTGAAATATCCATACTTTTTTTGTGTGCCCCGGATGAATGGTGCGTGTTTTCGTACATGACACACGTGTTGGCAGTGTTTGCCTTTCCCAGGGGCAATCAAGCTACTGTTTATCAAAGCCTGATCTATCGCTAAAGGGCGGCGAGCACAAGCCACTTCAGATGTCGTAATCAATTTTTGACTAAATAATGCATCGATTAATACTCCACTCGTTGTATTCAATATTTATTAAAAATACTCCATACCTATATTTAACCAGAAATTTATCGGTTTCTTCACCCGTAGAACATCTTGTAAACTCGCCTTCCAGGTGTAAACTGTAATATTAACAAACATGGGCGCTGCATCTCCATCAGTGTCTTCCATTTTTAAGATTTGCTTGTCAATTTTCAAATTACGATCCCGTGGAAGATACGGCGCCCGAAGCCACTTCCGGGCGGATAAGTGTGGGTGTCTTCATAAATGAAGCGATATGCTTACGTTTTCTGTAGGTTACGCATTACTGTATTTCTTTCGGATCATTTACTGTCACGGCAATGTTTTCAGAAGAGCAAAATGTTTCCAAAAACTGCGGCTTTGAAGCTCGAAAGGTCAGTTTAAGCGAAGGAAAACGGATTTTTCCTCGTGTTCACCGTGTTGAAATCTGCTGAATACATCCAAGAAGTACGATTCAATCAGTCGTATAGACAGCTGGTCATCGCATCTAATCGAATCCTTATAACGGACCACAATGCCAAAAATCAAAAGATGAACCTGCGTACAATTATGTAACGCTGCAGGGGCCCCAAACCCCCCATCGGGCTTAGGGGCTCCGACTGACTCAACTTCGCCGCCGAACCCATGATGGGTTTACCAGACGCCATCTTGCCGACGTCGAGCCAAGTTTCCACTTGCACGTGCCACCGCCGGGGAGCGCAAATGTTATAGCCTCGCAATGGCTCTTATCGTTGTTCTCGTACTATCGACGACCCTTGAAATCAACCGTTGGAGCCAATGAGGAGGCTAACATTTTCGGGCCTCGTCCGTGGCGCGCGCGAACGTAAACCCATGCAGCTTCACGCCCGCCGATTTGGCGGTTCACACCAGTAAGCAATGGCACGGACGACTCCATCGCGCGCGTGGCGCACGGTTCGCTCCCCTCCCTCTCTCCCCCCGCGCGCTTTCGCTTTTTCCCGCCGCTTTTCGTCCGCCCTCGCTCCGCGGAATATAAATTTGAACTCCATGCCCGTGCACTCAACTAGCACCAACTGCTGATGGCGTCTACTTTTTCATTGATCGCCGCCTCTCGCGCATTTCGGAAGATGCAACGAGTGCCAGTGCCGGAGTCGGTGGCGCGAGCGTGGCGTTGCTGCCCCTAGGAATCCGTTCGGGACGCGGATCTCATTTCGTCCGTCGTCCGTCGTTGGTCGTCGGTCGGTGCTCGCGTTCGCGCCCTCATCACCCCCTCCCCCTGGTGTGCACCCTCCACTTTTCCCCCATCCCGCCGCGCCATGCGTCGCCCGGTCGCCGACGCTCCGTCGCCCGTCTGCGGCAGCGCCGCGGCGCCTCCTCGGCACAGCTGCCTCCAACGCGTTCCGCGGGATGCCGGGCGTCCGAGCGGTCACGCTTCGGCCACCGCCCCCCGTCCATCGCAATAGCGACCCAGGATACCGCACACCCAGGATTATTCGCGCCGCCATGGCCTCCTGCACCAGCACTTTTTCGCTCACCGACTGCCCCGGGCTCAACATCGAGGCTCTGTGTACGTATAGGCGTTGTTGTGTCGTTCCGTTCCGTTCTCGATGGCTTTGCTTGTGCCGGATGTGGCCGAAGTGTTCGGAAGGGTTGTTGCTCCTCGGGCGCGACGGGGGGTGCGGATCTCTACCAAGCCCCCGTTGTGCCCGGCCATACCTGCGGCTTTAAACCTGAACGGATGCTGGGAGAAAACGCGGAATGGTTTGGTCTTTTTGGTTTTTGCAGACGAGGGAGAACGCATCACTAGCTTTTGGTCGAAGAGGCGCCTTCATGACATTTCAGCTTTCCTGGAAAAATGAAAATTCAAGATTTTTGCCATTTTTCAATCGTGTCCATCCGATGTGGTTGATTAAGCGTTCTCGCTCGAAATCGTCCTCCTTATGCTGAATGCGATGCTCGAGTCATTTGTGGTTTTAAACCTAAATGAATTTGTTTTAAAAAGGGGTGCATGTAACGAACCTATTTGTGATCTATATGTATTTCGCACGAAAATGAACGGTGTCTGTCCTTGGTGAAATTTCACCCGGAAATGTGAATTTAAAGTTTGTCGAGGCAAATGAGAGATAACAGAAATTTGAATCTATTCGAATTTTAACGAGCTGGAACCATTCATATAAGGTGACAACTTCGCAATATTTTATTCAGATTTCTTTGTGTAACGGAATACCCTGCGGTGGGTCCGATTTGGGATTTAAAACTTCAATGGATGTTTTTCAGAACGCAATGGTTTGTCTTTGTGCCTTAATGCTATCAAGACTGCTATCGGCTGTGTCGTGATGTAATTAGTTTTATTTCAAATTTTCTATATCGTTGACTTATTCCCGTAAATAAAAACCACCACACTGTCTAAAATTAGGCTAAAAAAATGTGTTCGTTGTTGTTTTCCTCTCTCTCGATCCAAAGTGTCTGAGTCGTTCTTGCTCATGGAATATAATTTCAAAGGGATTCAAGCCTGAATATTCTCAATTAGTACTCATTCCAAATGGTTGAATTTCACTTTATTATCTCCTTAAAGGGGTTCTGAAGCAGATTTCTGCGATTTCAAAACGTTGAGAGGCAAATAGGAGAAAACAAACGCCTGGATTTTTCTGAATCTTCTAAGAGCTGGCACTCTTTAGTTTTCTCACATCATTGTCTTTCACAAATGGTGCAGTTTCACTTTTTCATTCCCTTAAGAGGGTGCTAAAGCGCAAATGTGCAGTTTTAAAACAGACATGGACAATGTCGAGGAAACAAAAAGGTGGCTCGGTCCGAATTTTTGTTGGGAAGTAAGTTTGAGAAAGAATATATCACGATTTATGAGCAAGACTTAAACAAGAACGAAAAAAATATTCTGTATTTTTAATTTCTCCAAAGATGTGAAAAACAAAATATCGAAAAATAAATCTTGCACAAATATTACATTTTTCAGAATATTACAATATTCTGCTATTTTTTCAATAGCAGATGCATGTTTATGAATCTTTCTTGCTGATATAGCGAATCTTAATATTATTAAAATGAAATATTATATTATGTTGTTCAATTTTCTTGGTCGCGTTTATATCCAATGTTTATACATTTACCTCATAAAGTGGATCGGTTCAATGCTTTTCCTTATTTTTCCTTCCGTTGGTGATGCCATCTATCTAATGCCAAAATAAGATTTGCCATAATGTATATCCTATAAATATTTTTCGAAATCCTGGCTCCATTTGCAAAATTTTTAATTAAGGAATCACGGACCTTTATTGAAGCTATTCGTTAAAGTTGTAAATGTAGATGGGCCTGCATGTATGATTGAAATAAGAACCATGGAGTTGCATAAATGTTTAATTATTCCTTTGACTATAAGCTTTAACCGAAATGTTTTACTGATTCTCCAGCCCTCAAAGGAGTAAAAATGTAATCGAAATAGTGGATCATTAATTAAAATTAATTAATCGAAAATTAATTAATTAATACTGAATGCCAATACTGTTAACTTTTAGTTTATTATGCTTTATTACGTGATTATTTTCTTGCGCAAGCAATATGTCAAATTGCTGCATTCGTGAAAAAGTTTTATTGCTAGATTAATTGTTGCAATATTTTCTGACAAGACTTATTTGGAAAATGAAATTCCTACTTCTACAAGTTTTACATAGTTAACAGGATTTGAACAGCATATTAGCCATTATACTTCTCAATGAAACAAGTCCGTAAGTCGTTGAGTTAAAAAAATATTTTACCACCTTAGTTTTCACTACCTTTAGTTTAATTACTGATTACCGCCATTACATTTGCTGGCAAATGCATCAATATCAGATAAATCATCGGTAATAAATCTGAAAACAACGAAAGCAAACATGGTAGCCAAATTTATTGATACATGTATACAAGTATATTTCTTCGTTATATGGTACTTGAAATTGTTTTTTTAGAGTTTTAGTAGCCTTGCCTATTTAAATCCTAAAGATGCGTTTAACGGGCATATCAATCTGATGGCACACTATTACTAGAAAATTGATTTCATGACATCCCCATAACTATATAATTAATATTAAAATGCGACTTTTTATGGGCAAAACCCTCCTTTCGAACCTATGTACCGCTATACATGTATACAATTTAAAGACCATTTTCCAATTAGCTTAATTTTGGTGCTATATTAACATAATAAACATATACATGTAACTATATTAGTCCTATGTACCTTCTTTTTAGACAACGCCCACGTAAATCGACCATTAAATGCAGCTTTACACACTCGCATTTAGCTTATATTTTTAGTAGTACGCGTTATTCAAATCCCAAACCATCGATTTAGTTAGTTTAAAAGGATAATTAATGAAGTTACTAAACTATAGTTCAGATTTAGGACAGTTTCGGTCTGGTCCTATCGCGCGTATACGTTTGAGAGCGAGCCTATGCGCATTGCAATAATTTTACAAACGCTCCCGAGTTTAAACAATGAGCGTATATACCTAGGAAATTATTCTGCCATGAATTTAATTAATTTTGCGGGACCGGTGGATAAAAAATGCGATTAATGCGCATAATAAATGCATATTAATTACAAAGCCATGCGATGAACATTGAGTTAATGAGAAAACTATCGTGCTGCGAAACGCATTGGCGCGAGAAGGCCAATTGCAAATACTGTTTAAAACGCGAATGGCCGAATGGTTAAAACTGCGAAAGTAACTCGACGGCCAATCCGTAGGTGGCCATCAATATATATGCGAACCAAAACGTGCATGGCGAGGCTTTTTTTATTAAAATGTTGGAAGATTTTTATTTGCCATATGAAATGTTGAAATAAAACTCAGAGATAAAATTTGAGACATGCCTTAAATAAACAGACTTTTTTTCCCCCCCATGCAGAAAGCTTTATTTCCAATAAAAATGACGTTTTAGGCCTATAAAATAGATATTGCGTGTGTTTTCGAACTGCTATATGGTGAAATAAAACACGGGGTACCGGCCCGTTCACCTGTGATCCAATAAGCCTATCGGCAAAACAAATATTAGTTTAATAGCTGTTCGGATAATGAAAAAAAACAACGTTGTTTTATTTGGTACTCGGAGTTGCATTAGTGCGGATGACGAAAAAAATAAAATTTAAAATGTAACGAAATATGTATACATAAATGGGGCAAATCTAAAAATAGACGAGTCAAGCCTAAATGGGTTCATAACGTCGCTCGGGTTAACGTGAATAACGACAAGTTTATGTGGAAAAAAATTATATTGCGGGAATATTTTACCCTCAAGGGCATAGGCCATGGTTTATGTGCCCCGTTTTTAGGACGAAAAATTTACGACTCGTTAATAAGCACGAGCATTTCATTTATGTACTTTCTCGTAAATATGCTCATTAAAGCGGACAAAAGTTCCTCCGAGCGAAAGGCCTTAAAATTCTGTTCCCAGAACAATGTAAAACAAAGCAATAAGATGGTGAATTTAATGCCATGTCGTCGCGGTAACTGCATAATCCATTAACATTTCATTTTTCAATGAAATAAATGGCAGCTTTTTTTTTGGGAAACTAGAGTTTGGCCACTTTTAGAAATTTGCATGATAAGTCCATCTTGAAGATTTATGGTGCTCGAATAATTTTAGGGATATTCCAAATAAAAAACCTGTATCTGAAACGAGGTTTCGGTGCTTGGGAAATGCTCATTTGCGTTCGTATAATTATATGCGTGGCATTAAGCATTTCTGTTCCGCTAAAACTTATAGGAATTTTCATTTTTAAATTTTTGCATGATTCTGCGATGAAAAAATTAGCAGATAGTAAGGTTTCGGGAAACTTAAAGAATTCTTTCGCTTTGAAACTCAAGTATATTGCACAGTATACGAAATACCAGTATGGGCGCGCCGTGTCGACACCTTTCATGTTCTCATAGTCCCGAAAATACGACTGCAGCGCAAATAACTTATAAGGTGGCAGCTAAATATAAATACTATACCAACGATACGACGCGATATGATCATATCGTTGCTAGGCGACGTGTCACTCGCTTGACTTATGGAAACGATATACCCACAGGGTTGCACAAAACTGCCCGATTGGTTAAGTGTATAGCAAAGCTACAAATTTTCCTCTGGGAAACGTGTATAGCAGACGAAAAAGGCCGCACCATAACATCACATTTTGATAAAGCAGACGCTGCCTACGATCGGGGGCAAGTGCCTAGCGATATATGGGCGTTGCTTAATGCGCAATTTGATTTATAGCTGCCGCTGGTCGGAAAGTTGGCGCTGCGAAGATGGACATGAGGAATGCGTGGAGTGCACATACTGGTATTTCGTATACTGTTTATATGGCAAGAAGATCTGTTCGTGATAGTAAACATTATTCATGAGAGGTCAATTTTAGTGGCACATGTTCACTGTTTCAGACGGTATTCATTCGCAAACAGACATTATGCAAATTTCATTTAGCAACTAATGGTATTGCTTCCATTGTTCTTGTTGCCTCATTTGCGTACGGTTTTGTTCTAATGCGAAAACAAATTACGAGCGCATTCCAGCTTTACAAATACAGTACACGGCGAATCTGTGAGTAAATATTTGCGCCCTATAACATGGTCGGTTGTACTGCTTTCACGGGTAAAATTCACAATGTCATTACTGTAAATGCGAAATTCGATTTCTGGGTATTTTGTAGGCTTTCCTCCAAACGGGATGAGTCGAAGCTTCACTTTCGTTTGTTTTGCCTCCAATTATAGAAATAGTGGATGCTCCCGCGAGATTGGAAAATGGCGTGGTCATCTCTCATGCGCGTTTAGATCCTCTGGCTATACGTTCGCACGCTCCGAAACCATCTTAATTTCTGCCAAAAAAAAAAAAAAAATGTGCGTGCAGCAGTAATGGCAATTATCGCTAGAGGGAGATCGCGAGCCTTCGAAGCTGACCAACTAAAGTGCGTGCCTAAATGGCAGAAATGCCTCGTTTTTCCCCCCATTTTCTCTCGGGGGTGGGCTTTGTTGCATATCTGCAGTTTGTTTCGCCGTTTTAATGCCACTCATTGTTTCGCATTCATATTCTTTTTCGATTAAATTACAGAAAAGCTTTCAAACGTCGCAGCTCGGCATTTTTCCACCCTCGCGCGGAATTGCGTGTTTTAATGCGTATACATGTACATGTAGGTGCACCGCGTTGTGTTTAACGATGGAAATTGAAACGAGTGGCGTATGGGTGACAATCTGCGAGATGTATAATTTAGCATAAATATCTGTCACGCAGACGCGTTTCGGAAAAACTGGCAAATTTATCAGCGCTGACACATGCGCGTGAGACCAGCAAATTTAGCGCGGGCCCGGGCGCAAAAACGATGGAAATGTAATTCTCATTAAAGTTGACGAGTGTCGATGCAAAACGTTAAATCCCTTTACTAACGTGTTTTCAGTCTTTTTATGGCGAGCGAAGATTGACACTGCGCACTCGATCTTTTTTAATTACGAATTTAAAAGCATGCCTGGTCGAGCAAAGATTTTCTCATTTTAATTTTCACATGGAATTGGTTTCATATTCTTTGGCTGTATGAGGCATCGTTTTTCTCCAGGATGACCTATATATATGCAAACTTTACAAGGTGATAATATTATTTGTCACGAAAGCATGTTGCATTCATTCAAGCAGTGGTAACTGTTGGAAATCTGTGGATTTTGGACACATTTGAATTAAACGAAAATTTGTATCCGCCATCACAAATTATTTTAATTCTGATGTGTGAATTGATAATTTCTAAAATTATCTCGGTTGCATGGAAAGTGACTTTTTGTTAGGTTTTGGGTACGTGTTAGATAATTCTGCAGTTTGATTACTAAAACCAGTTTACTAATTTGCTAGCGACTTTCAGATTAATAACTATATTATAGTGTTTTTACACGTGATTAAATGTGTCCTGTATAATTAGACATTAGAGATATACGTGTCAGTACGATGTCTAAGTCCACTCAAATGCTATAAAAATATAGCATTTGGTCGGTTTTCATGCGATTTTTATTGTGCTTTCCACTGGCGATAATGGAACTCTTCCCCTGAAATGGATGAACTATAACTTATTCATCCTTGGAAGGCACTTCAGAAGGGACAAGAACGTTGAACCGCTGGGTTTATAGCCGCCATTTTGGATCTAGTGTTCGTTTTATCTTAGGCTGTCAGCACTTATTCTTTACTGTACGTCTGGTGTGTTATGCTTAAGTTTTCACGTTGACATGTTATACTTGTTATAAAAAGTTTTTTTTGGTAGACATTTTGGCAGAAGTACATTTACATGTATCATTTAGTGAGTAATTTGCAAATACAATTGTACATGGACAGTGTAGTGCACATTCTCGTGGATTTAGTTGCTCTACCTTTGGTATATCTAGCACACCCTTTTATTGGCGCATTCCGTAGCGTTGACGTTATTTGGAGATAAAACGGGTTTTAGTAAATGAGAAGAATTGCAACATACTGTATTTGTAAAGGCTGATAAAATTAAGCTACTGGTTTTCTAATGGCCAAGTTTTGGGACCATTCATCATGGCTAGTTATTGAATTGAACGATGCACAATAAGTAGCTTTGTCGCATTGAATTGCGAAGCACACGCACAGTCGCCTCCTGACAAATAACCCCATTTGCATTTACAAATTTGTTTCCCACACAGTTTGTTCCAAATTAGAGCAAATGCTGAATTTGATGTCACGCATCGTGCAAATTGAGCATTGCCTTTATTTTAGTCGTCACGGTTGGCAACTTTGCACGAGATGGATTTGGAAAGTCCTTTCTATTGCGATAAAAACTCCACTTCTTTGTAATTGCAACATAGTTTCTGATCAAAGGGTTAGTTTAGTACACTTTGGAGGGTGAGAAATTTCACTCGTTACGTTGTAAGACGTCAACGTGTGGGAGGAATGTGCGCGTGACCAATTGCGCGACCTTTGACTCGCACGAATCGCTGTTGCGGAGAACACAATGGCATATCCTGACAAATGTTTGTGTTTATCTCATTACTCCGTCACAGGACTTCAGCTGCGTTTTCATTTCGAGACTCATCGTGGGTGCCCATTGTGTCGACCCGCAGATGTGATTAGATAATGCGAGATATAATTAGATTTTGTGGAGGTTGTCCATCCAGAAGGGAGGCTGGTGGACGTTTCCTATTAAGATGCTGGCAGATTAACGCTCGAAACATGACTTAACACTCGAATGCGTGCGTGTAGAACAACGTGTGGTCAGCACCTCCACACGGATCTTAAGCATGATGCTCTGAGGGGGAATATGCGAGGCAACGGACCGCACTCTATATAGTTTCGGTGATCGAATTCCAATAGTTATTGATGAACACACGCCTTATTTGGCCTTCATCTTTCAGATCTGTTCCTGCATTCGGAAGAATGGGACGGTTATAATGCACGATAGTGAGTTTGCAAATCGCTCGGTTTGATTTTAACGGCTTTGGGGTTACTCGGAACTAATCAAAATGCAATGAGTTTTGCATTTTGAGGCAAAGGATCTGAGAAGGAACAACGTTCAGTTATCGCCCACGTGATGAGTTGCTATTACTTCAGCGTTGAAGCTAAGGATTTCGGGGAAAATTCTCAAAGTTGAATCTCGTCAAACCCATGAAATGTACTATCACACGCGAGCTATATATTCGCATATATAGTTTGTAATATTTTCGCAGTATGCTAAGAGTGAGCTTCACTTGGGAAACACTAGATCAAGTTCCTGAGATAGTTCTAAGAAAGCGTTTTTGATGAGTATAAGCATAAATTCGCACATGGTTTGCAACACCCTAGTTACGTTGCGGGCGACTCTTCCGAGAATGTTTCCCCAGACTATATATTAGGTTTTTTTCAAGTTATATATGGGTTTTTTTGTCCGAATTTTTTATCCAAGTTTCGCTTATATCCTTCCTGGGCTTTATGGATTTTTTGAGTCATCTATATGATACGTGTGCGGTTGAGTTTGTAGATTTATTATTAGGTCATAGCCAACAGTTTCTAATGCTTTATTGCGGTTTTTGGGAGCCCGTATCTCGCTGCTGCTGGCTTAGTCTTTTCTTATCAATTCCGGGTGTGTGTGTGTGTGTGTGCGCACGCTTTAATTTGGTGTCAGATTTATTGTGATCACGTGCGCGGCCCAAAGTTAAGAAATCCCTCATTAGGAATATAAGACACGGGAACACACTTATATGAGGGATAATATTTTGGATCGATTGAGAGAACCAATCAGGAAATATTATTTCGGGGCATGGATGGGCCCTTGATTTTCCACCCCCAGGTCCTCTAGGGATGGAATATTCTGAGGTGGGAACTCGGAAGCACGGACGATATTAATTGTATATAGCGTAGTTTTGTTTTATATCGGAAGTAAACCTCCATGGAGTCAGACGAGATAAGACTTAATCTGGATGAGATGGCGCTTTCGAAAGAGTTGCGCATATTGCCATCCACGAATCTGAGCTTGTGAAAAATCATATCAAGCTTGAGATCGATCTAGGGTAAAAGGACCTCCCGTGGTAACGCCAGACAAGCATCCTGCATGCCTTTGTCCCAACTTATTATCTTGCATACCGCTTATTGGTGATCTGTTGGTGTTGCCATTAAAGCGAAGGTGAAAAAGTTCCAAATTCGAATATTTCGCAAGCCTCGGCGAAGTTTGACTATCTTTCTTGTTATTTCCCAAAGAAGAACCAAGGACGTGGTATAGTGGTCAAGGAACGATGTTTTGCAAAGGCGACCGGGTGACATGTGGGAAAATAGCATTGAAAGATTGGAGATTAAAACTGAAAACCCAGGAAATGCGAACCTTTGTATAGTCTTTGAAGATTCGGCATTTTTTTATAAATTTGTCTCAGCAAGAAATTCGATTATCTTCTATTCTTACCACCCACGTACGTTAAATTGGAGCTGAGCTAATCTGAATTTGTTGATCGGCCTTTGGGAGTCAAAATATTTTTCATCCAGATGGTAAGCAAGGTCACATATACTCAAGCGCACCAGTGAAATGGCAGCAAAATGTTTAGTTAGAAAGATTTGTTGGGCACCATTATTGTTACCTAAATTACTTTTCCTCGGATGCTTGTGACGTTTGATGTGGTGCTTGATGACGTTAACTTGTTTTTGGACCGATCCTGCACGTCATTGATAATCGCTATGCCAATTGGCGGAAAGATGGAGTGCAATATCTTTGGTAACAATCGCAGACACGTTTGTTTTTCCAGCCGCCATCTTTGTTTATTTAAATGTGCTATTCAACGCTTTGGCTTTTTTCAGTTTTATTTTGAACAAATACTCGTATATACGTGTACATGATTTCGTTAAGTTTTTCATTGGTCGATATAATTTGACAAGTGAAACGGCTAAATAATTCCTTGTACATGTTAAATTATTAAAAAGCAATGAAAGTGCTCAGTGGAAATAAAAGCATTGTTTTTAATTTAAAACGGAATTGTTTTCTAATAACACTACGATATCCTAATCGCTGAACGTGCACATGTTGTAGATCTAGCAGATAATGTTGTCGGATCAAAGGTAATTGGCTCGAAGTAATCTTGTTTGAGGATTGTTTAAAAACAAGTTTTCAAGGACTTTTTATCAAACGATCAGTGCTGTTCATCTACGGTTACTCTCGTATACCTGTTGTAAAGGTTTTTTTTAAGCATTATGTACATATATGTTGTTTAACTAGCGATTCTCCTATCATTTAATCATATCGGGGAGGTTGTATCGTATCAATGGATAGCTATTAGAATGTAGCATCCGGGTAGGTGACATTCAACCAAATGCATATTTATGACGCACGAGCGTTGCAGATTCAAAACCGATGAGATCGTTTAAAAATAGATGGAACAACGAGGCCGGAAGGGAATATATGTTTTGACAACAGTTTTTCGGGGTATTTACGGGAAGGCAGTCAAAGTCATTTTAAAGCCATTTTGACAGTCATACAATAATCTGTCGTCGGGTAAATTGAAGCTAAAAACGTGGCTATGCGAAAGTGCTATTTTTGCTATTCTTTCATTCAGCTTTTTACTTTTTTTAAAAAAGAATACCATTATGTTGGCAAATTGTCAGGGTATTTCTGATCAATAATAGTTCACTCGAATGTTTACAAACAAGGTGCGTTAAGTTACCTATAGTCTCACTGGAAGGAATTATATATAGTTGAGTGAAATATCCAAACCTGCTGTAAGCAGTTTTTCTAGACTTTGGGGAAGACTATTTCGTGAAATTCCACTTTGAAATTGATATGTATAAATTTATAGTTACATAAGCTTTGAAATTTGAGCAGAAATTTGACACTGTAGCTAGAAACATAATCTGATGACACATCCTAAAACTAGCGCGTTCTAATTCGCACAGTCGTGATTTAGGGTAAGAACACACAGAATGCTTATTGCAGACGCTTACCACTCGGCGTAGAGCTCTCTAACTCGGCGTATACATTAGCGCCACCAAGCGGGATAAGAATGCGGCGTGCGAATTTAAATGAGGGCGCACGCAAGGAAAGCTAAGCCGAGCCAGGCTGAGCTTAGACGAAGCGCTTATAAGCTTTCAAGAATGGTTTTAACATTCTTTTTTGGAAATCTGAAAGCAGATTTGTAAGACACTAGAGTGGCACACAGATCACTCACTATTGGTCAAAAGTGTAGCCATCGATTGTATGCCGCCTATATCTACCGTAAAAACGTGTCCTGCACTCATCATGAGATGCTAATGCACATGCATGTGGAAGGTTTTACGCGAAATGTTTCACCTATAGCATAACGCAGCAGTGGCGCCACCAAGCACACTGACCATCACGCTGATATCAGCACTCATTGTGCCAATTTAAGCTGGAAACAAGAAGATGAAAACAAGCTGAAAGAAGTAAGTCGAAAGTAAAAATCCATTGTGTTTTCACCCTTATACGCGTGAAGGTTCGTCGTGGATTTGCGATGATATGGGTGGGTTTTGATTGGATTTCATATCAATAAAGCAAGTTTGAATATTTGCTTGATTCCTGATTGCTGCTATAAATTTGTTTCTTATCAGTTGGGTAAGGCCTGCGAATGCAGTATATAGGCCTGATAGATTGCTCCTCGATTTCTCCCTTAGGATCCGTTCATTTCTCCCATGGATGAAGCTCGAAACTTTGTCGCTCGATTGTATGTCCATTCGGATCCCTTCCTGATGGATTCGTTGGTGTGGATCAATAGTTTGCTGCACCTTGATGTGTTTAACCTTCCACACTCGGTCTCACTAACACCATCAATGTTGAAAAGGCCCGCGTTATAGGCCTGCATTTCTCTCTCTTTTCAGAATACCCACCCCCAGTTTTAACACGGAGATCCCCTCAATCCGATTTTATATCATAAAGCCCTTTTGCCAGCCTTTCATTCTTCTCTTATTTCGCTTCCGCCCGTTGCACCATCGCTGCAGTAGAAATATGCGCGAGCAGACGGTGCTCCGTGAAGGGGAAAATGGCGGAATCCTAAGAAACTGCATAATTCTTTGGCAATAGCCACTAAGTGTGACGTCCGGTCTCAAATGAGATTAGCATTTTTATCGGAATGGATCCGATAAAGCTTGAACTGAGCCATGGCGTTTCTTCAAAAATAGATTCGTTTAGCCTGGGGTCAGTAGCACTGAACAGATTTCCGGAAACGGCGGGTTCATGAATCGAAACCGATTTTTTTTTTATTTTGGATTCCATAGAAGTTGTTTTATTAAAGTTGAATTTCTGACGTCAATTGCTTACTCTGTATTTGAATGCATAATGGCATGATGCACCGAGGTTTTAAAAGATCGATCGACGAATTTTATGTTACCGCAAACCACACCGTAAAGAAAATCGCGAAATGGCGATGCATTAGCAAATGCATTTCTTATATTATGTAAATGTTGTATTTTTATGCATTTATTCAATGTATTTGATATACTTTTAATTTCAGTAGTATTTCAACAAATATATTCGCGGGTAATCGCTGCACGATGTATTTTGAAAGACATCTTATTCGGACCGATAAAAAATATTTGTTCCAGTTCTAAGATACAGTAATAATCGTGAATATTTACTCGTTTTGTAATGAATGGCGAATGTATTTGTGAAATGCCATTATATGTATACGCACATATATAAGACGTTTTATTAGGTGCATTTTTTTAAATTTTACGCATTTTGTTCTTCAAAAACAGTACGTTTTCTCTCTATCAGATTGTTTTTTTTTTTTTTGTAACGGGGGTAAAATCCATATTTTAAAAGCAAGATTTTAAAGAAAACTTTTACGAATGAAGGCCCACTACTGTACATGTTGCAATCCCAATTTCCATATTACCAACATGCTCTCTGACACGTCATTGTCTCTGTGCATGATTTGGAAATGGTTTCCAATTTGAATTAAGTTTCAGGGTATTGTTCATAGTCTTAATTGTTTAATGAGGCCTCATTAGCTTCATTTTTAAATGTGATATGTGGTTTCATTATACGTGACATGACACTATCTCCCAATTTCAAGCTATGGAACGCACTTGTTATTTAAATAAATGTAAGGTCAGGCGGATGTTTTCACTGGGCCACAACTCGGCGTACGTTGATAAAAGTGTCTTTGACGTCATTTCCTTTTGCGAATAGAGTAAACCTAATTTTGCGATGTGTACACGTGGGAATTAGTGAAAATGCAATCATGCATCGAAAAGCTATTAAATGCAGGCATTCAACACTAGAACATGTAGTCTGTCTGTACTAGTTTGGAGACATTTTACTTTGCCTTTGTCGGATTTGTTTTTAGTTTGCAATCGGTTGTTTTATCTTTAACAGCGTTCAAGCGCTGACTTTTTCTATTTTCGCTAATTGTCAACATGGCCTTTACGTATGGAAATTACCTCTTTATTAGACTACAGTGTATTTTGAATAAAGAGCTTTTATATCAGTTGTTTTTTAGGAATCTTTCGAAACAGCAAATTGAAATTTATCGCAGCTTATTGACGATAGGAAAGTTTTGTGTGGCTCCATCTGGTCGCAGCGACAAAATGCAAGTTTCCGTATTACCTAAATGGGAATCGGGCTATTTTATGAAAACATTTGCGACTATTCGTCGCAGATTTACATTTTTGGCGCATTTTTCATATACATTCGGCATGAGTACTGTAGGGTGCCCCCAGACCTGGAAAACCTGGAAAAGTCAGAGAAGAATGATTTATTTTCAAAAAGTCTGGGAAATTCAACGTAGTCGAGTACAAATTTGCAAAACTTTCTAAATTTTATGAATACAATTGTGACATTTTCAAGAAAATGGCAGGCACATGTTTTTTAAATTTTCGAAATTGTCATTAGTAAATTTTGCGAAATATTTTCCTGTGTCGATTTTGCAAAATATGTGAATCTTTAACATTATCATTGGTCAGGGAAATTTTTGTTAAAACCTGGTAAAGTCAGGGAAGTTGAAAATGAAATTTCTGGGGGAATCCTGTACTGTCTGTCCGCCAATCAGTTACTCGATCAGTTCGTAATTTCAACGAAGTTGGTATCCGTTTCAGTACTGGTAATTCCAATGGCGTTGAAGAGGATTTTATTTCCTCGCCCACGTCCATTTTTCATAAATCCCCTCCACTAAAATTCCCCCCGTTTTTAAGTGTTCGCGCAACTGCGAATGGAGGATTTAAGCGCTAGCTCCCTTAATTTGCTCTGCAACGCATCTCCCAGCTGCATCTGCAATCGTTTCTCGGATTAATTTCTGCCAAGTTTTGCGAGGCCCCCGCACCTCGCTCGAATATACTTTCTCTACCCCTTTGTGAATTGTCGTTGATTGATTAAATATATTTAGCCATACTTAACGTTCTCTCTTTGTAGTCCCATTTTCCACGCGGGGCCTCCATTTTCATTCTTCGAGCATGTTTTATTCAGAAACGGGCGCATGTTTAATTAGCTTTCTACGCGGAAGCTCACGTGTTCGCTTTATTCGCCAAAATGAACTATGTTTGCAGTTGCGTGGATATGTCTATCAAGCGGATTCGCTAGGTGGCGCGAGTTCACCGCAGGCTCACCTTTGAAGCACCGTTGATGAATTGTTTTGAGCTACATAAGCAGTTCCTAAGGAAACCTATAGCCTATATAGTAATTCGCGTTGGCAACCATATTGGTTGTGAAATTGTGAAGCGCTTCCTGCCGGAATTGTGCACAATTTGCCATAGGGGCCATCCATAAAGGATGTCCGGCTAAGGGGGGGAGGGGGGGGTATGTGAAAATGGGACACAGGCGGACAGG
>JAQGAO010000412.1:0-35686 GCA_034697705.1 Ommatoiulus sabulosus | reverse complement strand
CGCAGCACGGAATGCGCGCGTGTATTGCGGGGAAGCCCGCCGTCGACCTCGGCGGGGCGCGGGGAATGTGAGCGCCAAAACGGTCTCACACGATGCAGCAACATGCACTTAACGTGGACCAGACCAATGCCACCAACATGGCGTCGTGCATGCGCATGTGAAACAGTTGAAGAAGCCCATTAGCGAGATTAGATTTCCACTTTTCTTTCACAGGAAACTTTTTTGCGAAATTTAATAAGCCGAGCGGAAGCCCCATGCGCGGTTTCAATTAATGCAGCGAATTCACCAGGGGCACAGCAGTTCATAAAATGTACTGGTAAAATGGGTAACTGAATATGGGGCATAATCCTCGTTATTTTCGAAAACATATTACCAGAAATAGATTATGCCATAGCCTAGCAACTCGCCTCGGACATTTTCGATGAAAGCAAACCTGGGGAGTGAAAACAATATCCAGCATTTTTATTACATGTAATGCATCCCTTCGTCAAATATTATGAAAAAACGAAAAATCTTTTAAGTATACAAAAGACACCCATGGTTATATTATAAAACTAGTACTGTACATGTACCATGAGCAGTAGCTACTGTACATGCATCTTAACTTGCTACCTTGCTATGAGGTTGTTTAATTTATTCCAAGAAGGTTTTTAATTATTTCACCATGCAGTGAAAATACGTTTTAAGTAATTCTTGAGTTTGTAATTTTTCTGTAAACTATATATACATGCAAATTGAATTAAATAAATTCAATCTGGGCAAATATACTTATGCTTCGCATTCTAGTAATACGTATACTCTTGGTATATTGCTCGTATATACAACAATTGTATATCTAAGCTTGAAAACCTGAGATACACGGTGAAGCCATTCTCTCTTATTCAAAGGTTTAGACATTTAGACACGAAGCACGTGTTCGGGAACTTTCCAATAAATTTGACGAAATACTCCAAATGATTTGATGTGGATGCAGGATTGCAAACAAGTCATAACAGATGAGATAAACCAATGTTTTCTAAGCAAATTGTCTTCGATGCAGGATGTGAGACGAAAATGACAGGTTTTCGTCACAATCAGTTGTTTACGCAATTTGTACGACATATAGTTTGTTTTTCTCAACGTTTAGTCTGTTGAGTTTAAGAATGTCCGACGATTCATGTACATGTAATGGAGTTGCGACAGTTTCAGAGATAGTATACCTAATCTGTGTTAACATGATTACCATTTCAGCAGACAATCGAGAAACCATCATGCATATGGCTATACATGCATACATGTTTTAATGAAAGTAGTTACATGTTTAGTTTCACTTCTCTTGCATATAGAGGGTGTTTGCGCATAAGGGTCGTGCTTCCATGGCGACCACAGCATTCTTTACAGGGTTTATTCACCCTGCATTGCATTATATTTTATAAGGCAGAACTGTTTTTAATTTTGTTGCTTTTACTGTCACATTTCGTTGAGCAACAGCACAATAAGACTGAATTAATGCATCGATGATGTTTCTGACAGCAGCTACCACTTCTCTTCTTAATTGTTACTTGCTTTAGCGTGCTCGAAGCAGTCTGATGCAGAACTCAACAATAGCATTACGTAATCACAACCATTAAATAAAAATTAGGGATTTTCTCAAAAATCGATTGTATAGTGAGCAGACAAAATCATTTATACTGTTGCAAAAAAGCTATTAGCTATAGTATCTATTCCCTAGTGACGTTTTACCAGAATTGAATTTAGGGATTATTTGCTAAGCATCCCCTTTCAATTGCTAAAGCAAAGTACATTGTAACTGGCATGAAAGAAATGCACACTTTGACAAAAAACGAACTTCAGAAATGGAATTGACAAACGTATACTGTATATCTAACTACCGCACACGAGTATACAAGTACCGCACGATATAGTGTGTGCTATAATCTCTGAAGAATTCAGGATTGAGGAATGAGGGCCATGGTCTTATCCCAAGCACACGCAAACTAAATATAAAATGAGATCATGTACATTAAATTGTGGTGTGCTGCATGCATTCTTTCTTTGGGGATCGCGTTCATGAAAGATTTACACGCAACTTTGTGATGCACTTTCACGTTCACAAATCAACGAAGGCACATCGGGAAATAGAAATTGATGAAATTTTTCAGAATAACAGGCCCGAGTTTCAACATCACTCGATACCTTTGATATTTTTGAAGTTAGGAGAGAAGCAGCCGATGCATGGTAGGTAATCTCTCAAATGAGCGCAGAAAATTAATTTTTCAGTTTAGCATGAGAATGTTGCATCAAAATGCAACTATAAATTGACTATTTAGGTAATCAGACCAACCATACGTAAGCCTCAATAACTAGCCGAATATGAAGAAGATAACGAAGATGAAACGAGCTTTCACGGTACAGCGTCTGGGGCCATTCAAAAAGAATGTCCGCAAAATTTTCCCAAATTTGGACTCCCCCTCCCCATTCGGACTTCCGAAACTCCACAAAAAAATTGTATTCACAATTTCGCACACCGGGTCTTTAAAATTAGTTCTGGGGTGCAAATTACAGTATATCCGAAATCAAGGTCCGTGCAGCCCATGGTCACCACTGCAGTGAGATAGGGCGCAAAACGTGAAATTTTAAGCTGTATTAAAATAACACTATTGGTTTTGGAAAGTTCCGCTGGAACTTTCAAACATCAATAGCATTATTCCAGCACATTTCCAGGTATTTAAATAAATTTTCCTGACCAACGTTAAAATTGACATATTCCAATGTTATCCACGATTTTTAAAATATGCACTCTGAAAACGTTGTAAATTTTTAAAATTTGATACTCTCGAAAGGTTGCGAATTTTGTCAATTTGTACTCAGAATCTGTTGAATTTGATTTTTTAAATTTCGCCTCGGAAATGTGGAAAGTTTTTCAAATTTTGTAAAGATGTCCTCGGAAAAGATTTAAAATTTTGCAAATTTGTACTGGGAACATGTTAAAAGTCGGCAAATGAGCCCTGCATATGCGTTAACCACGTACGAGGTTACTTTTCCAGGTCTGGGGACTTTTGCAATTTATAACACATCCCCTATGTGATATTGCGCTGTTTTCTTTTTACCTGCAGGGTAATTGAACAGGGAAGTTGGGAACTGATTTTATTCGGCATTTTTTTTAAGTGGACGTCCGAGATCGTAATACCCCTTTCCCTCCCTCTGTCCACATTATCTCCGTGACTCAACATATCCCCCTACCCCCTACATGCATATGAGGACTTTTTTAATGGCCTCTCTCTACTTATCAAAATTTTAGAATTAGAAGGCCACTTCGGTAACTTCGGGCAGGTAAATTTGTAATGGATCTTATGAAGATTTCGTCAGCATGCATATATCACGTACAATTTCATTCATTCCATTGGCGAAAATTACCCGAAAGCAGTGCTGAGGCACGTCCTTTAAATTTTTGATTCGATGAAAAGATCACGTGATGTAATCCCAAGAGTAACTCTACATATGGTTCATGTTGTATAAATAAATACTCATACTGTACCTGTACACCAAGTATACTGTGATACTCGGAGGTCCTGTTTTAATGGTGGGTTTCAATTTTGCAAGGAATGCATTTCAGTTCTAAGCCAAAGGTATATCATGCAGAGTTCAAAATTTCCAAGGTGCAATACTGTCAAAGGGAAATACATTGTACTGCAATCCTGCCTTGGGAGGACTGGGCGGAGCATGGAGATACAGCAGGCCTACGGTACGAGTAAAGTATTTCCCCACAAAGAATAGAAATTATTCTTATTGGGAAAACTACCATTGCGGAAAAATTGTCTATCTGCGAATGTCCAACATTTGGAGATAAGTACTAGTACATATAAGGCTCGTATAAAAGTATTTCAGCGAGAACTATTGCCCAAAAGCAAGCCAAGGCAGGCAGATGTTCTGGTTTTCGAGGTGTCCAATGCAACAGGTTTGATTCGGTATCCTGCGATATTGCCTACGCTGCAAACGATGCGTGGTAATGGTCGAAATGCGAGGGGGGAAAAAACTTGACAAGGTAATGTTATATGATAATGGGAAAATTTGCGGAAAAAAAAAGGAAGCGGTAATTTTATGGTAATGGTAAAATAATTTCGCTGCAATGAAGACCTCTGCCTTGCCTATTGAAAAATCATTCCTGAAGCCGTTTACCTGGTGGCGAACGTTTCCCCGCTCCATCGCGCCCATTTAATGACGATCTGGCAGCCGCATTCTTTTCCACTGCGAAATGTAAAACTAATGACTTAATTACGGACATAATTCTTTCGTGCTATCTTTTATCTCGATGTAGTAATGATTGCAGCCAGGGAATGTGTGCGCTGCACGTTGCAACGGCAGATTCTGAAGCGTTGCGGTTGCTGCCTCTTGGCATATTGCGCGACAAACCGTTGACCTCGCGAGATAACGCGAGATCGAGATGGACCGACGATGTCGTCATTTCCTGCAGCCCTTTACCTCCGATGTAACGGCCGATTTCCGTTCGGGCATTCACGTATGCCAGAGCCATCCATCAAAGGATGACATTGCCACAGGCTAATTTTTGTGGGGCAATTTTTTTTTTTTTTTTTGGAAGATGAGGCGAATGGTGACCACTGATGGGTCTGGTTTGTTGCATGCGAGTTTTTTAACGCATTCCGAAACGTCTGAGGTAATCAATTTATCGAGCTTGTTCATTCACGCGTGATTGCGTTTGGATTCATCCATGGACAAATTAACATGTTTGAGACAGCTCTTCCTTGATTCGTCATGTTTACGAAACTATGTTGAAGAAACTAATCATTGAATCCATGCTCATTATCAATCAGAACTTTGCGATTCGAAATGGTACTTTATATAGCAGTGTCTATCTTGCTTTTACTTCACTTGTAACACTACATATGCAATTAATCCATGTTACACGTGTATTGATCATGTATGTCAGGTGATTAAGAAACTCCAGATTGGTGTATTCGTTTCCCAACAGTGGGGTACATGCTCGAAGCTCTTTTCTATATGCATATGTAATGTCGGAGTCGCAGCATATGCACATTTTCTTGTTACTGAATAAGCTTACCAAGTAGCCAAGAAACTCTTAAAAGATTTCCATTCGCAAGATTTACGCAATACACCTAAAATGCAGAAACTAAACTAAGGTTAATCGATCCTCACTTGGTGTACGCCAAATACAATTATTGGAGATTCTAAATGTACAATCTGTGTTAAAAGGGTTGCGCGCACGTGGCGCGCCCTCACGGCGGTTTTGCAGGTTGCGTTTCGCCGGATCACCCTTTCACCCCCGGGAGCTGGGGACGAGGGGCGATTGACCCAGCCGAAATATCTGGCCATCAAAAAATGGCTTCGGCTGTTGATTGCCTCCGCAGTTTGGAGGCCACCTGTGAGAGCGCTGGCCCACTGGCCCACCAGCAGACTCAAATTAAGACGTCCAGAGCACGCACTCGGAGCCCGGCTGTCCTACCCAGCTAATGCATATAGCCGCCGGACAGCCAATCAAGAACGAGAAGTGAGCCCCCGGGCACAGGGCCGGACCAATCCCGTCGTTTTTGAGTGATAGCTGAATTGGCATCGTAAAGATTTTACGAATGCAAATTGCCATGGACGCTGCCGTGCCATTGTTGCCCCATTTGGAAGTTTTTTCATCCCATATGGAATTTATGGAAATGCCCAATGCCGGTTGTTTTCTGATCACTTTTTATGGTATCTTCAGTCGTGAATGGAATTATGCAAATTGGAAACTTTGAAAGAAACAAGAGTGAATCTTTGGGAAATTTGGAACACAAGTAGAAACTTGGAATGAAAAAGATAGATCGCGATTCTGGAATGTTTTATTCCTCTTTGTGTTCCCTCTTTTTTAGGATTTCGTATATCCATCAACTGACGAAAACTTACATACAGTATGCATGTTTCAAAACTTGTTTCTCTCAATGGGCATGCATGCTATCCGTAGACGGTTATCATAGCGCCGCCTGGTTGTACAACTCACCACTACTACTAGCCCATAAATCAGACATTGGCAGTAATGAGGAAAAATTGTTAGTTCAACATACACTACATGTACTGCAAGAATGTTTCATTTCATACTTTTTCGCTTGTTTAATTATTTCTACCCTTACTGATTTCTGCGGGAAGATTTGGATGTAGTCAAACATTGCAGAAGAACGTTTCGAACGATGTAACATTGAATAATTTCAGATGGCCCCAACCTGAAATTTGGCGCCAAATGAGAATTTCTTAATTTTGTTATTACCTAAATGGAAGTTAATTTCAGTCGTAGCGCCGCCTGGGTGCTGGTTTTCGATTGTCAACAGAGAGACAAACTCATCGACACTGCAAGTCGAGTGCATCAAAGCAATGTTAGATATAATTCTGGCATATACATGTACATTATAGGTGCATGGTTATGCGTTGCTTTATCATGCAGTCTTTTGTGACTGCAGGCGTACTTGGATTGTGACAAACAACCTCATTTCTTCCAAACACGTAAAAGAGCTAAAAAAAATTACCAAACAAGCAGGTAAATAAATTTCATCTCCATAGAAGCCTATTTTCAGAATCAACTATACTTTGTTCCAGCGCAAAAATCCATCGTTGTTCAGTTTTTTTTCATGAAAAGAAGAAAAGTTTTTTTTTTTTGGCAAAACACAAAGTTAACAAGAAAACCTGCGTGTATTTCTTTAAAAAAATATCGTCGCTTCTCCAGAAAAAGTCCTATCGTTCATTTCAAACGCTCTTCCCTCCTTGTTATTCCAAACGCTCAAAATGCTCGTTTTTCCTAAAAAAAAAAACCCCACAAAAAACCCTCGTATTTCTAAAAAAGGTAGTATGCCATTCTTCGAAACGGGGTGCCGTAAACGTAAGAAAATGTAATAAAAACAAAACGACCGCACGTGAGCATGGGGAGGAGGAGGAGGATGTTAACTTGTTCGTTGTGAGCACAGTAGTTCGACAAACTTCAACGTCACGCATCCAACATGGCGGAAACCGCGTTCAGAGTCTCAGTGGCGGAAGAGAGGGGATAATTTCTGAGGCTAGAGGGCGCATCCGCATACCAGGGCCATCAGTCGTCCGAAAGTGACGACTTAATCACGGGCTCGCGACCATTGAGGGCCCCGCGGCGGAGCCCACCGGTTACGAATTCGAGGAGGCGCCACCACCGTCAGGGGTGGCGATCGTGGCGAAACTGGCTCTGGGAGGCCACCTACCCTCAGGGTGGAGAAAAAAAACTGAACGAAAAAATTCACTCCATCATTTGCTTAGGAAGGTTGTGTGAAGTTTTAGTCATTTCGGAAAACCGATTGACCTATAATAATGCATTTCGTCATTATGGGACAGAGACGCTCAGTGGCGACATTGGCTGGACCAAAGCTGTGAAAAATTTAAAACTACTTGAGTTGAATCAGGGAAAAATCGATTTTTGTTTCTGTAAATTTGACGTCTCCAATATACTTCATTTGGGCAATTATCAACAGTTCGATACACTGTATCAATACAAAGCCATCGGCTAAAATATCACGTGTCAGTTAATATACTAATTCAGGGCTGGTATCTGCAGTTGCGGAAGCATCTTCGTTACAAAATGGTCAACATTTTACTTTGCGAAATGTTTGGTTATGCCAACAGCATGTCATTCACCTTCTCGGGTATTCCCTTATGCATGATGACATTTTTGGTAAACGAAGAAACGCATCGATTACCCAACAAACCCATCCCAAGTGGTTTCCGAGATGGTTCGCATTCGGTTCCTGCTCAATTGGTCGTCTCTTGCGTGCTATCAGTGCGGCAACCTCATCGATTGTTTCCCATTAGCCGTTTTAATCGAGTTGAACTCGTGGCCAGCTCGCCCGTCTGGTCCTCCTCGTATTCCTCCCCTATGACCCTTGACCCCCGCTGGTGGAACGTGCTCCGATCGGCCAAGACGTAAAGTGTACGTGCCTTTCCGCGGCTCTCCGCCTAAGTGTGTGAGGTCTTCCAACTCAAAACCAGGAATTTCTCCAGGGCTGGTACCTGAGATGATGTTGTTGTCACCGCCCACGAACTAGCCACTCATGATAGTGGCCTTTGATTCGAAGAAGATGATAAAAAAAGAAGAGGTGCCCCCGGGGTGCGAACCCATGCGCTTTTTATTTAGAAAACAACATTCAGCTTTGGAGGGATGCTCGGCTGCGATCGAAGAATGGCCGTTCGTGCATAAAAAAGTTTTGCCAACAACGTGCGGTCGCGTTGAAAAACAAAAAACAAAAAAAACAATTAAAGAAAGCAATTCGAAGATTGCCACCAGGAGGCTGAACTCTTAAAAGAGTGCACAAAGTAGCAATTACAATGGCGAGGCATGCAATTAGTCACGTGGGATGCCAAAGACAAACAGTATTCGCAGGGGATGACGTCATCGGTTTTGCCGATCCGTAGAATCTTAGAACATTTGGAGCAACATCTTAATTTTCAGGTTGTGCACCTAAACTCCCTATAGATCATCATCATCCATGGGATCAACGGTGAAACTCTGGCAGTAGATATCAATCGTCTTGTCGGTTTTGTAACAGGCAGCGCATCGCCACTCATCTACCCAACCCTCCCCATAAACCAGGGCTTGGGTATACATGTAATGATAAAAATGTAGAATTCCATTGAAATAAGTAATACTTGGATATCAAAAGATTATGAATTTCTCCATGAAGTACAAATTAGTCATCCACTTTCTTTAAGAAAGCTCACAAATCCATAACTTTTTCACACTTTCATTAAAAACTTATACATCAAAATAGTTCAAGCTGGAAGGTGAAATGGCGTTTCGACCATGTTCTATATTTGCTAAAGTTTTTAAAATAAACACGAGGAAATGTAATGATTTTTGACTCTGCAAGTATGTATGTATATATATCATTCCTCTCACCGGACAACTTACCAATTTTTAGCATTATAGGAACATGGTTTATCTTCTTTTCAATCTAATAGCAATCAAATTCAATGAAATTTCAGGGGATTTTTTACAGTTATTGACATTGGACAAATTTATCGAATGATTTTCACTCCTTCCAAGCTGAATTCAAAGCGCTCGAAAAGCTATATGCGAACATAATGTTTCATAGACTGTACAGTATCAGAGATTCAGGACGACTACATGGAGATATTCCAACAATCCATGAAACTGTCAACATATACAGTACATACAGTATGTAACATGGCAGAACTCTCCTTCAATATTACTGAGACAGGTATTCAGTCAAAGGATTAAACAATCTTCAGTTTAGATAAATGTATGCCAAGATTCGAATACATGCAGTCAGGACAGGACAGTACTTCATTTGGAGAATGATATTTTTCCAGTAATCAAACAGTACAATTTCACTGTTGCATCACAACAATCTTTCTGAATTTAATCCAATGGCAGATGCATTTTCTATTTGAAGCATTGACAGTACATGCAATGTCACAAAAGTTGAATATTTTTCAACTTCGCGGATAGCCATGCATTTTGCCCCCTCAGACATCAGTTGTGACAACGGCATGCAATGCTAACATATGCATTTTTTTGTTACTGTAAATAAGACGCAAGACCCAAGGAAGAAGCGTCAACCACGCGCCCTGGCGGTGGAGTTGGCTAGCCATCGATCCGGTATTTTGCGGCGAGCGCTTAACCGGAAGCTAGGATGCCGACCATCGTCTCGTAGACGCAGTTTTTGTATTCATGGGATCCATGACCCCCTCCTCACAAACAATAAAAAACGGTGGCTTTGCAACGGCATGATCGATGGCGCTTTCGTCCAGCGGCGCTTCTTCGATTTGTACTGGCGAAGATGAAAGCTGGTGCCCCATGGCGAAATTGGCTCGCAGAGCTCTTAACAACGCCAATTTCCCCCATTAGTCGTGACCCAGGGGTCGAAGGAGCGCCCCCACGATGACCTCTGGCGTAGTTTTTGCGAAGCTATAGTAATTCTGTGACGCCATTGTTTGCTGCTGGCGAGAGTACATGTACACTGTAAGTTGTAACATTGTTGAGGTATACCTTATCAATAAGGCCTTTGCCAAATCTGACAAAACTGCCTTTTCTCATGCAGATACTGGATGCATCTTACACAAATTTTCGCCTCACATCCCTTTTTTGGAGCTTTTCTTTAACTGAGAAAACCCAATAAAATGTGATGTCTCAGATTATTTCTGATATATTGTACATATTACTGTAAAGTATTTCGACAACCGCAGTCACACTTCTAAGATAACTGGTCGATAAACTGATTAAAATATTCGAAAGATGGTACATTATAAAGATATACACACTACATAAGAAATAGTGTAATTTGATTGTTTTATGAAACGACACATGTATTGCAAAGGCATTCTCCTTCGTTAGAACAATACAACAGTATCTTTGCTTTTACCGTTACAAGCATTTGTATATTGAACATGTATGAACGTTCATGAGAATCGCGGGGAATATATGGGAAAAATAATCTAATATTTCCACATTAGCAATAGTACATTAGACACCTTTATAATAGATTCCACATTACATTGGGTGATTACTAAAGCGATTCTCCCACGCATTTTAAGTTTGCAAAAAAACTGTATTTTTGCATGTATTGTATCCCTTTATGCCCTTTTTGAAATTCAAATATTTTTAAATAAACTGATAATTAAATGTGAAATTTCGAATCGTTAGCAATACATATTTCGCTTCTTCGTCTGTAGGAGTTCTTAGAAAATAAAATTCTATACATATACAACTATATTTGCATAATAGTTCCAGTTTTCAATGGACCCCTGGTAGACCCTCTTATGAAGATAACAATAGAAGCTTTCAATTTGAGAAAATATTACATGTACTTGATAAATATATACGCACAACTTGCATTTCTCCAGTGAAAATAATGTCGCGCACCAGGTCCAGGTGCCTCATCGGTTCAAACTTCTTAAATATTCTCGTTATTCAATTTTTAATAATCAACCATGGAAACAACGCGACATGAAGCTGGTGCGCGTGCAATTGGAATTTAAGAGAGCAATCTGGAAATTGAAATTTTTTTTGGAACCGAACAGGCAGTCCTGAAGAAAAATGATGCATCAGAGAAAATAAAAAGGTTCTTATATACGTACAGTAGATCAAAATTATTAACAACAGGAGCAGTTCCTCGCAGTATCGAAAATGATGCTCTCCATGTTCAAGGCAGCTCGCAGCGCCCCTAGAGGCTCACTTTGGCGATGCGTGCCAAAAAAAACGAACAGGAGAAGACGGTTTCTGGCACGCGGCCTCAGCCCAACTTTGATTTTTCATTTGTTTATCTCCTTATTTATTGATATTTTTGTCGAGAGTTGCGTGCCGAGCTACCGCGCAATTGGTAAAAAAGCACTTGCAGCGTCGATATCGAGCAGCCATCGGAACGGCATAAAACGCCGTGGGCCAGGCTTTTTTTTCCTTTTTTTCGTAAGAAGAAGGAGGAACCCTTAATTTCGAGTTTTTTTGTTTCACTACGAACAAGCATTGGCACTCAGCCTGGACTCAGCGGCTCATTTATCATCGGTAGGTGGCGGGGTCTGTCCCCCCCAACCCCGTCCCCCCACGTGAAATACCCCGTTTCTCTCGTTCGAATGGTCGCTGCTTTTCACGGCCCTTGCATCGCACTAATGAACCACACAAATGTCTTTTCAATGGATTTTTCGTGGCGGCCCACCCAATGCTTTCTCGCCTTTGCAGAATTTGCATCAACGATGGCCGTTTTTTTCTGGCGTTTGATTTCGCCTGAAAAGACAATTAATGTGTCTTTTTGTTGCCCTTGCCAATGTCCTATTGCACCCAGGTAGTGAGAAGAAAGCGCCAGACTGAAAATGCGGGGAAATGATAACCTTTTGGAGAAGGTTAATTTGTCCGGCCCGGCGTGGCATTTGGTTCCTCGACCCAAATGCAGAACTGGAACTTGAGGTTGTGCATAAAGGATTTCTGCAATTTTCCCAATTCAGAATGCAGTTTCAGAATTCATTGTTGATTTCTTCCACAGAAATGCTTCAGTCGCACGCTTGATTTTCTTAGCTTGACTTGATTACCTCAAATCTTAGTGTTCGCTCTGTTATTTTCATGAATGTAAGTTGGGGCAGTCTTACTGTACCTGTAGGCTAAGGTTCTTTGATATTTAAAAGGAAAAATTTGTTATTTGCTATAACTGAATCATATAGACATTGAGCTTTCATATTTTGCTTTCAGGCAATGATTCTTTCAAATTTCAACATGGAATTTGTTGTTGATGAAATAAAAACTCTCCACCTGAGCATCACCATGTGAAAAAAAAACTAATTTCATCACTGTCCATTGCACATTGTATTGCTCCTTTTCTTGCAAAAGGATCCTATCCTCCTTGTTTAAGCCCCAAATACGGGAAATATTAACTAAGTTGTGATGTTGGGGTCCATCATGACCAGACAGCTTAATCTGACTTAATTTGTATAATGACTCCCCCTCCCTGACAAATGGTACTATATGTACTGACTACGTAAAACTCAAGTTTTCCTGAAAACATGACTTAATTTTCAAGACCTGGGAGAACTCTTTTAAGTATAAGAACCACCCAAGTCCACACTGCAGTATATACCACAGATTGAAATCCCGCAGGTAAAGTGCTTTAAATGCTGTCCATTTTCAGAGCTATATACTAGTTCGTCTTCTTTTGAAATTTCCCATAAACAGACAACACAAGATTCACCTTGGGGCGCGACTGTAAAAAGCTAACAGTATAAAGTCACGAGAAAAATATATCGATCGTATCAGAATTGTCATTTATTACTTTAAAAAAATGCAAAAGTCTGAATTTATTTCATTAGCATACTAACTGAATTTCATGCGTAAGCTTACGGGATTTAGCCCACTTTTCATTTAAGTTTTGCAACGGCAACCACGAGTAAAGATCCAGACCAAGGGAGTCATTACCACGTCCAGCTAGGACTGGCGATATTAGCATCAGAAATTCGGAATAATTGCATGCGCGGATCTAGGTGACCACACCTTGATTTACGAGCAACGTGGCCAGGGACGAAGGGTGGACACTCTGACAGCGGACATCAAATTTACGAGCTTTATAATTTTTTGCCGTTTCCTTCGGCATATGTTCCAGTTTGTCGCCCCATTCGGTCCTTGTCCCGGCCTCGATGACCCGGGGGACTGACCACTCAAAAATGTGACACCCTGCATGCGCATCGCAGATAGGGATCTCGGTGCCGCGGCGGAGGGCAGGTTTGACAGCACCAGCGTTGTCACGGCGTGAGAAATTCCATGTCCGAGCTAGCAGCTGGTACAGGCTATTGTGATCCCCACGCCACTCACTAATGTTTGCTCTGCGACAATTAGTGCGACGCAGTTTGGGAAAACATCTGCGGTGGTGCTAACGGGTTGCGACTGGAGAGTGCGAGGAAATTCCGGTAGGGCGATCATGCAGCAATCATGCCCAATGCGAGCAACAGGTGCTCGTTAATTAAACGAATCTGCTGCGCGCAGGTTAGCGGATGTGACGTGTTTTTACTCTGGGCTGCTGTTGTGACTGTTGCCAATGCACGGACCCATCTGCGAGTTTTCGTCATAGGCCGCTCTGGCAGTGTCCATAAATGTTTCCATTCTTGTGGCCGAATGCACCATGCATTCATGATGACAAATGTATTTGAAGGGTCATTTACAGTAAGTGTATAAGTGTTTTAGAGGTGACACAACTAAAAAAAAATTCAATTTCTGGTTTACGACCGTACAGCTAGTGAATTATGTTATGCATATTAATGAATTTTATACTGTTTTTAATAAAAAACGGCTCGTCTTAGTTTACCATATAGTTTTGGCTAAATGGCAGCAGTGCCACTTTATCATAGATCATTCAATAATACCATAAATCATTGCTTTTTCTTTGTGTTTTTGGAAGTGCCCAAAACGTCCATCTTCCATCCTTGTTCGTGATGATTCCATGTAAAGTCATATAATTATAGGGCCATATGGTAATAGAAATGTAACATGAACATGTACGTTATACAGTTTTACCTGTATACATGTATAGCGAGATTCGTTTTCTTTTCAAGTTCCCTCAAATTTCTAGGATGCTTGTATGTATACGTGGTGATACTGCACATGCCCAATTTCAGATTGTCATTTATGGCGCTGTTACTCAATGTGCATATGGTTTTACTAATTTCTTAACTTTAACATCACATATTTGGATTCCAAGTTAATTAATCATGTTAAACACTTGGTTAATTTCATATAACACCAAGAATACAAGACTCACTGATTTCACTTTTTTGTAATTTATCAATATGGAATTGCAAACTTGATGGCATTGGTAAAATTATATTCCAAATGTGATTAAAAATAACGGCATGTCGATAATAAGATGAATCAAAATAGTATTTGGAGCAAAACTAATGTCTTACCCTTGGATGGCGCTGCTGTGGAAACTGGCATCTCCGTTGTGTCATTCTCCCTATTGGCCCATTCGCACAGGATGCATCTGTCCTCGCCCGCGTCACTTCCTGTATCCGAGTCCTTGCCAGGCTCTATGGAGTTGAGCAGGAAGGCAGGCATGGGGGGCGGAGGGAGGAAAGGCACCAACTCTGGGGGAGGCCCCCACTCACTAATGGTATCGCATTCCATTTCTGACCAGCAGGCTGCCAAGTCAAGACTAGAAAGTTCGAGGGAGAGCGGCGGAAGTGACGTGACAGGTGGCGCCATCGACGGACCGCTCGTTGATTGTACAACGGTCGTTGTACTCGTATCTGCCGTCGTCGAAGTACTCCGAATGCTGCTAGTTGTGGGGATTTCAGGTGCTACAGTGGTTTTGGGGGTGCTGCTGATAGGCCTGGGAGGTGCAACCAAGATGGCGGGCAGTTCACTGATGTTAATGCTGGAGCACCAACAGGAGGCGCCGCACCACACAGCCCATAGCCATAGGGTCAGCACCTGTAATGAAAAATAAAAACATATGTTATTTGACGTTATCATTTCATGGATGCGATTCATACGAAGTCAAAATTTCTCAAAGATGCATCTAAATTTAGCTACGAGCGTATTTCATTTAATATTTGACATTGATAGCATATAGCGGAAGTCAATTGGCGTTGGAGTTGTTTTAGGTTCACATATGTTTGAAAGGCAAATATGAAGTCCTAAACTGCATTACATGTACATCTGTGTACATATATGTATGTATACTGTTTACAAACCTTGTACCGGTATTGTAATGTGTTTCTATGTTTAAGTTTAGTATATCATCGCGTTAATTATAGAACACCAATAAGTGAAATGTATTGAAAAGCATTTCCAATGGATAAGGCATGCAGCATTTTTTAACTTAATAAGAAAGCCTTACGACGAGGCAAGTCGCGCTTATTTGACTTTCCATCTCAAGCAGTATACATATTTTCTTGCGTACTGGGTTTTTTAGCGCTCTCTGAATGTTGCCAAAGATGGCCGACATATTTAGGAAATCTCCGGTGGCCTCACATGCGTATTAACCAGCGCTGCTGCCAACGAATGAAACTCTATGCTGTTTTACTTGACAAACTCCCATATACTTCGCGAATGTTTTGGTCTTTTTTTTTTTAGTTCGACGGCGTTGATGTTTGTGGTTTAGAGAGAGATTTTTCTTCCTTTGGGAAGGCCTTTGAGGTATTTTGCGTGGTCATGCCACCTAACGAATCTCGCCTGCTGTAAACACGCCGTTCCCTTTCTTGAAACGAAATTCAACATGTGAATAAACATGTCTGACCAATGGGATCTTGTTCGGCAATCCCATCACCAACAGCTGAATAGTCCCTATTCAGTTGGCACCATTGCAATCCGCTGTGGAAAATGGGGTTGAAATCTTGTGTATAGAAGTAAGATTCGCTTAGTCACCCATATTGAAAAACAACGCGTTTCATGTGTATTTTGATAAAATGTACTTCATTCAATAAAAACTCCCCTTTTTAAATGCCGTAATTACATATCCATAATATTTTGAAACATTCCATTCAGCAAAGTGCACCTGAAATGCAATTTGAATGTTTAAATCAACGGGAAGTTTCAAATACCACATAAGTTTCCCCGGTCAAAAGAAGTGGAAACACGGGGCAATTTGTTGCCGAATTGCATAGGCAGTTTTTAAAGTTGACATACTACATGTACACTGCATTTAGGTACAATTTATCGAAGAAATGCTTGCAGGCGCGCGGTTTTAGGCTTGTCCGAAAAATCAAATGAAAATGTTATTGGTTTAAAAATTAAAATATATCAATTGGAACAAAGTCGCTATAAAAATTGTAAAATTAAAATATTTTGGTTTTACTTTAATTGCTGTCAATAAGACAAAATATCGAAAGTTTTCACGTTTTATTAATTACAAATTAAAGCAATTTTACTAGTTTCATAGTAAAAATGAAGTCCAACTATTTCTCATTTGGTATTTTCATTTTAAAATCCATGTTTCGAAAAAATTGCATAAATATTCAGTTGATTTTTCCGACACGCCAAAAATAATCTGAAACTTGTCAATAATTGCGTGACGTGTTATCTTAGACATAATTTCAAGAAGTAACAACAAGCTGAAAATGTTTTTAGTTTGCCACTTGCATGTAAAATTTCCTTATACGAATACGCAGTTTTGCAGAACAGGCTTAAGAAATCTTCACCTTTGCGAGAATTGATTTTATCGCTTTAATTCCACGAAAACTCGAAGACATGGCTTAAATCGAAACACTTTTGACCCGTTAAGAGCTTATGGGAAGTAATAAGATTGTCTCAATGTGACTCATTCAAGCATCGTTTATGCATGGTTCAGAGCTGCTAAAAAGCCAAATATGCTGATGCCTTTTCCGCCATCTTGGAATTTCCTCGAGGCAAAACCCTGCTCCCAAAGATGAAATCTTCGGCAAATATGAGCGCACACTAGCGCAACAATATAGATTTATCAAGCAACGCTTCCAAGAGAGCGATTATAAAAATCCATTGATTGTTCAGTCGTGCTAAATTGCCTATTGTCTCGGACACCCAGAAGGTGCATGCCCCACATATAGGAAAATTGGTTCTCCTATTTGGGGATTTTGGGAGCAAATTTGGGGTGGTCCAAACGGCCCTCTTCCCCCTCATCAAAAATAAATAACTATAGGCAATAAATAAGGAGGGATGGAGGCAGGTTTACGTTGGTTTCCTACCTTAAGTTTTGACAAAATTTAGATTTAAGTCATGAAAGGCGAATGGGGTGGGGTAGAAAAAAAGTTTTATACACTTACTACTTACATGTAGTAGTTTTGGGCGATATTTAGGCCAGAAAAGGCGGATCCATTTCAAATTAATCATTGAAAAGTTATCAAAAAAGATCAACAAAAGAATTTTCTGGTAACATTAAAAATAATCCTAATCAAAAAAATTGTCACATGCATTGAAAACCAGAAACTGAATGGATCTTTATACATGTACTGTATGTACCGTAATATCTACAAGTAGTTCATATCGAGATCTAAATACATGTGCTTTTTCTATTTTTTATTTTTTGGAGAAAATTATGATAATTTAGTGGTGTTAAGCCTGCAATGCTTTCCACATTTCAATGCGGTCGTACAAAAAATGTAATGTTTCATAATACAGTACATTTACATAAAACTAACACCTGAAATATTTAATAATTGCGTAATTCGTAATAAGCGTACATGTATATCATCAACGATCTTTAAATTCATATTTATGGTCCACATGCATATATTGTTTATGGATAACTAAGGATATATAGCTGCCACGACAAACTGAACTATAATGTATATCAGTGAAGTGAAAGAAGCATTTCTTCGCTTTTAAAGCACGATCAATGATCCATCTAATGGAAAATTCTGAGAATTTTGTAACGATCTATCGTCGATCATTTGTTAGCTTTTTTGTTTCTTAGAAAAGTATAGATTATTTCCGAACGTCGAAACTGAGACAGCTACAACATATACATGTACATGTAGGTATATTAATATTTATGAAAATCGTTTTCCGAGCTAAATGGGTAATTAACTTGCACATATACATTCTCATACAGTGGTACCTTTACCTCTTAAATAAGTTAATCATAGTCGTATTATCAATTCCATTTCAATAAAGTACATGACTTATATACCTATACTACATGTTTATACGCTAAGAAAAAGCATATACTTCACGAGTTATATCATCAACTCGGTTAACAAACTACTAATGCATACCTCTTATGGACCTCTTATAGCTGCCTGTTCGCCATAAAACCCCGCATGCACTCAACTCAACTCAATGTAAAGCTATAGCTCATGAATGATGCGCTGAAACATTAAGCATCTAATAAAATCATTGGTTGTGCCTTGGCTTATAAGTCTCGTCCCGATATTAGCTTAAAAAATAAGCGATTTGTCGAAAAAAAAAACATTTAAGTATATAGAATCACAATTCTGCTTAAATGTCCGAAATCGAAAACATCGATACAAAAAGTAGCGAAATCTCAAGGAACGTCAGCATTTGTTCGTTTAAACTATATATAGTTCGTATTATCATAAGTCAGACAATCCATGATTTCAACAAGAAGAACTATACAGTATATAGTTTTATCGAAATTTGGATGAAATTTTACCACATGTACTGTAATTTACCATATGCACTGTAATTTACCATATGCACGTGGTTGCATGTGTTTTCGCTCTGAAAATCTATAGTGCTATATACGCTCGTATATTTAGATGTATACATATACTATGGCATTGAGTAAAAATCGAAGTATTGGGTACAGTAATTTGATTTAAACTAACCTGACCTAAAACGTTATAATTACTGTGCCAAACATTTCAGTTTTTACTGTATACACCATAGCAGTTGTACATCTAAACAGAACTACATGTATACTTGTACATTTTCAGGACGATAGCAGCTATAAAAATCGAGCTATTCAATCGAGTAGCAATTCGTTTTCACGTCGAAAACATTGCAATGGAGTAAAATGAAATAATCCCAATAAATTACGGTAACATTTATTTCATTTCCGAAATTGCATAAAAAGAAACTGCGCGCAACAATGAAAGTTTCTGGTTTTGAATTATGCAGCTTTCACGTGATGTGACATTCCTGAAGAGGTTCCTCCAAGAACCTTTAGAACTATGGAACCTTCCTTGAAGGCCCGTAATGGTGATGTGGTGAAGGGCGTATCTGCATGTGTATGTTTAGCTATCAGAAATTCGCCTAGAGCGAGTTGTTCTTAATGAGATTCCACTGCAGTCTGTTTTAAATCCATATAATTCGTAAATTGGAGATCCATAAAAATGCGCTCTATCACTTCATGCTTCCAAAATTATGTGTAATTTCGATACATAGTTGGGATAGCAACATTTTTTACCGTTTATAAGCTCCTTCAAGCTCGCGTGAGTAAAAAGCTATGCGCGAACAAAAAAATTCGGGAGCCAATCAAAAACTGATAAAAGATGATTAATTGTCTGTCGATTGCGAGGTGGAACTTTTCAGACTACATTTTCACACACTAATAAAAGCGAGGCGAAGGAAAATTTAATAGCGAGTTCGCAAAAACCCACGCTGCAAAGGCCATGTAGTTTGTGTGTATTTCCAGTGCGTGTTGGCGCAACCTTCGCCACCGTTTTTGCCCTAATGACCGGACCAGAGTCATTTTTGGGCGTTCGCGAGGCATTGTTAATGAAGAGACAAAGTCAATTAAGCCCCTAGGCTCTCCACAGGTAATAACAATCAAAAAACAACAAAAAAAGTCGCCCTAATGGGGCTTGGGTCCTCCTCCCGTTCCGCAACCCTCCCCCCTACACCTTTTAAAATTATTGACTTTTGTCTGACGTTTCGAGCCGAGATAATTGGCACGGTCCTAAAATTACCCGCACTTCAGGTTTAGGACCAAGCCACAAAACTTAACTTAAGGTTGAGCCATTAAACCAACAGTTGGTTTTTGGAGAATTCGGCAAAGGGGGATTTGTGAGCCTGCAGCTTTTATGGGCTCTAACACAAGCCTTCTCCGCAACTTGAAGACGCTTAACTGGCCCTTATTACCACCGGAGTGTCAAGTTTTTTCGTGCTTTTATAACATCCCGCTGTTACTGCTATCGCAGATGTGCAACCCCCATCACCTGACCAAGATTCCACCATTTTTTCGTGCGAAATAATCCGAAATATTGCGGGAGTATTGTTCTTAGAACTGCGAAGCGCAGGTTGTTATCTCAGAAAACCCATTCGGGTCTCGGTTATGTGATTATGCGTGAGAACCGATATCAAATTTATGTGTTTCTAGGTCTACATTTTATCCTTTTAAGAAGTACGTGTACACCCTTTCCCATTTTACTGAACATTTTTTCTTTAATAAATTAGGTGAATATGGTGGGTTTTTGAACAATATTCCTTTTTGTTTCAAGCGTTTTTAGAGACAATTGCCTAGAAAATGTGCACATGATTTTTGTAATTTTAATGAGATCGTGTACATTTTGTAAAAATAAAAAGGTGAGCACGTTACCTTTGAAGCATGCACATGGAAAAAATTACCATTTAACGACCTGATTGTCTGTCCTTTATCGTAAAAAGCTGAATTTTATTCTTTTAAAGGAATATATCAATGCTTATATCTTGATTCAAAGTGAAGTTTATACATATTAATTGATTCGAAATGAAATTAATATGCATCCCTCTAATATTATTCGGCTTATGATGCAAACGTTACCTTTTTAAGTTTTCTTATTTGGGTTTCATATTGACTTATTTCTACATTTTCTGGTATACGGTGATTTAATTCGAAAAGCATTATTTTAAAAAATAAAAATTTTCAAATAACTTTTACTCATGCATGTTTGGAGAATTTTATTTTAGATGATTTTACACTATTTTTATGCTAAAACAGGTCTCCAAAAAGTAAACCATGCTCGCAAAATCCAATGACTATGGTCATTTGCGCAATTATAATGGGCCAACAAAGGGATTCATTCTGAAGCTTCTCATTCTGTTGAAATATTCCGCAGTTTTTAAATATTTTTCTTAAATAAATAAATTGTAAATTGTGAAACTACTGAACAGCAGCCAAAGATCAGTGCACGAGCGAAACTCCCAGATTTCGGGGCTGCTATTTAATCTCGACGAAATAAATCTCAATTTCGTCTAATTAACAGCCCCGCCCTGGGATTTCACACACCCCGCGCCCTGCTGACCACCTGGTGGTCATCTCGGCCTCACTTTCCGCCCGAAAAAGGCGTCGCTCTCCCTCGCGTTTTTATTCAATTTCCCCCGGATTGATAAGATCCACTCTCCGGCTAGTTAATTCACCGAAATTGCAATTAAAACAAAAGTGATATTTTTTTATTGCGCTCATAAAGTGATTGAATGCCTTGATAGCTCCATTCCGGGCTAAAACACGACGTTATCGCCGCTCTCGCTTCAACTTTTTACTGCTCTGATAATTCATTTCATTTCGCTAATATATTTATGAACGAGGCAAAAAAAAGGTGAAGAGCAGATAGCAGTTTACCCAACGTTTAGAACTGGTGTGGAATTGACGCCGAACCACAATAAAAAAAAGTAATTATTAAAAAAACACAAGTTTACAAGTATTAATAATTCTTATCAAACGAAAAATATAATGGACGAGTTTTAGCTGTTTTGTCTGTCGGCGCTGTTGAGCAGCCGCAAACCCCATCCCCTTTTCCCAAGAAAACAGTAAAATCGATAAGCAGTTAAAGGCAAGAAAAATAGTTGAGGAGCACGAAAAACGCATAACGCGGGATTAATGTTTTGAGCGCACTATACAGACGTATCAAATGATGTCTGAGAAATGATTCACCTGCACCAGAGGCACCACTAGTCGTGCCTATAAGGTTAGCACTTCTTCATGAAACGTTTAACTTAATATTACCCCCAAGCTAAACATGAATTCTGGAGCATCAGTCGACTTTTGCGATAATTCGAGCATCGTACGATGCAGAGCCTTGCGGATAGTTTGTAGTAAAAGCACGAAAGGGATGCAGTTCTAAGTTTACTGCATCTCATGCCACATCTCGAGTCGTTTCCGATATAACGCTGATGGTGCACAACACCAGAATTAACGCTTTCAACATGTTTTATAGAACTTGGAAATGAGAAGACATGCACTTCGTGCATTATACTGACAATGTTTCGATAATTACACTGCTACTGTGCTACATCCACACCGAAGGATACATATAGAGGAACTTTCTGTTGCTAATTTGGTTACCAGTTGTTTCTTGAAACATAAACTAGCTTTTAATAATGTATGTAATCAAGATTTGTAACAAAAAATTCCTTTGTTTTCTCCAGTATCGAAGAACTATAGATTATATAGCTTCTGAGCTCGCCCAGAAAACGTGAATTTCGTTAATTAGGACATACTATTTGGAGGTTTAGTTTTGTCCATCATTATACAGGTGGCGTAAGAAACATTCAGCTTTTTAAACTTTCTACCTCACCTTATTTCTGCAGGTATTTTTCGCCTAGAAATTGGACTGTTTCACTTCCCCTCGAATAAAGATAAATATATTTCTATATAAGTATACTTTTCTATAAGTACCTTTCTATTTCTGTATCACAAGTAGTTTCCACAAAATGTATGTATAGTCGGAAAATGTGCATTTTTGTTTTGATTGTCTATATATGACTGTTCTGGAAAACATTTCTGTCCAACACAAATGCTTGACAAATTTTGCTTGACAAATTTTTGTCATTCAATACAAGGATCAACCGGGAACGGCTTTTTCAACTTCCCTAACTTGGAGTACGGAGCCTATATGTAAGGAATGCTATATTCGTTACTTAATATCTATACAGGAGATTTCGAACAAACATTTTAATAAGGAAATGGCCAATTGTAGATAATTATTATTTTTTAAACGACAATTTCATTATTGAATGATTCTATAGAACTTAATAGAAGTGCATGCTTACTTCAATTGCAATTGGGATTGATTCTATTACCTTCTATAATGACTTGAATTTCCTGACCTTCCCAAATAAATCATTATTCATTGATTATTCCAGGTCTTGCCAATTTCCCTGACATTTTCAGGTTGTCCCAATTAGTCTGAATTACTTATAAAATAATAATCAGCTGTTTCTTGCAAGCTGCATGTTTCGAAGCTGAGATTTCAGCATCATTCTTCAACAGAAAGTGAGTAAATTAGTGAAAATGAGGTCCTTCTTCCTATGGGGTTTATTATGTGATTTATATACATGTACATGCAGCAGTTCCATGGGAAATGACTTGAAGTGGATATTCGCGCCCTACATTACATCTCCTATTTTTCTGCAAGTTGCTAGTTATGTCTCGGCTTGAGCTCAGCTCTCTATTAAGCTTAATATTTCATAAATGTCACCTGTGACAGATTTAGGAACGTCCTCAATTGCCATCGGTATGATCCACATAAATCAAAATAACAACATTCATCAGCGGCCTAATAATTCATCACGATGCTGGGAGAGTGGGAAAGTCAACAAATCGCCATTAAGCCATCGTCTATAGCAGCATTCTGCTTTAATGGCAGGGGACGATAGGGAGACATTTTTCAATAGAAATTTCAAAATAAGTCATATTTATGCGACTCCCTGCCTCGTAAATCCACGATAATACCGAAATGGCATTTCGATGAGATGCTTCGGAATGCAGATCCCGGAATTACTCCTGAATAATGCCATCTTAATGCATGTCGTTTTTCTTAACCTGTCCTAACCCTTGTTATATCAATTTTTCCAATCTTAACGAATGTCATTTAACGTCAACAGCAGTTTTCTCTTCCCATATTTGTTAACTTACGTATGGCGATATGATAGTTATAACTTAGATCGAAATGTTTATTTCGTATATGTTATTTTTGAAAAATAAAATATATCAAAGTATAAAATACATTTCGGTAATAATGACTGGTTAGTGAATCAGGTTGGGGAAATTGTTAAGAATCGTTTTATCACTGGTAACCTGTTTAAATTCCTTGCTCCATCTTCGCATCATAATAATTTAGCTAAGCCATGGATATGACAGTCGTATAGTTTCTGGAAACCTATACTGTATATAGTTCCCTAAGTCATAAAACAGTCATCATCGGTTTTTGGTCCTCGTTTCCTTATGGTGTCATCAAAATCATCACATACTTGAAACATATACGTAATATTGCATCATCAATTGTCAACACACACATCACATACTCTAAGGAATTGTGCACATATGCGCCAGCTCTGTCTTCTGCATGCAGTTTTTGCAATATAAGGACATTTACTTGTACTTGAATTACTTTAAAAATTCAACCATCATGCAGTTATTACCAAAAAACATACATGTATGCTGTAGCTGAATAACATTACACCAAATCATCATCATCAACATGAGTTTAAGACCCCCTTTGATGACTTCATCAGCTAGCTATTATAATGGCACAACCCTCTCCATTATCAGAGTGATGACGTTGTTTGAGAACTTCACCTTTTGACGTAACTGGAAGCCCATCTCAAATTGATAATTATGGGAAAAAACATGGTTGATCCCATGTGCTGCAAGATCCATACTTGAGAACGAGTTTCGACTCCAGCACGAATGATTGGGGCAGGTTTCGTTCACTCCTCCAAGGTGGCCCCAGCCGACCCCGGAGCGTTGCAGAAGACGATCAACGCCCACCCTCGATTAATTAACCCTTGTTAATGAAGTGGAGCCTAATTCGTTTTCCAATACTGCATCGTGGGATCAATGATCTCATTAACAAGTAATGGGAGAATAAATGTATATTAGGTTACGAGTCTCGGCGGATTCGTTGACTCATGAGAGGCTGGAGCATGGCGCTCTGGTCGAAAATTCATTATTTAGGCGCCCAATGAAAATATGCGTTAAATCTCGTGTTGAACATTGGCCATGCAAACAGAACGTTGCGAATCGAGTGTGGAGATAACAGTAAAACCGTTAAATAAATAATTTATATGATATCGTCCATAACGTTTTGCATTAAACCTCTGAAGTTTGCTTCAGTTGGGAACATGTTGATAGAGGACTAACTTATATTTATTAACATTATTAACATTGAAAAATAATTGTTTTTCCATAAGAATAATAATTCGTTCCACTTAAACGTCGTATGATTAATAAAATTATCTTCAAACTTATTTACTCAACACTTATAGACATGTACATGCATGTCCAAACTCGGGTTTATGAAGACATAAAAACAGGAATACATCAAACAAATTGTTTGACACGTTCTACATACATATAGATATGTGCGCGAATGCATGGTATTGTGCAAATTTTCATCATACAAAAGTAGTGTAAAATATGCATTTTTTATTTTTGCAAAGAAGTCGCGAAACGATGTTCACGAATACAGCATGGACACATGGTTGTTTTTAAGTCAAAGGACGAAATTTAGGTGTGTAAAATAACGAGCTTGGCACATTCCCAGAAAATAAAGTGAATGGTCATCGTGCGTTGATCTCACAAAAGAAATTCTAAATTCATTTATTAATAATATACCTTATAGGGGCATTCTACTCAGCTGATTCTATATAGATTGTGTAGATATTGTTCTGTATATATTTACCACTCGCATTACATGGCAAGTATACAATGTACAGTATTTATAACAAAGTTCATGTTGTCCAACATGTCATGTCTGTCATCGTACATAACATGTAGCCTACTGTTTTATCCCTCAACTTCTACATAAAAACTCTTGTCAAAAAACCATGCATTCACCAGGGTACGCATCGCAGCAGTAAGCACTGCTGATAAATACACTTGTAGACTGTATACACAGTTTGTCGGAACGTAGACAACATCATGTAGGTGTCGCAGAATTGTGCACGCTCGTCACACGTTCGCGCCGTATAAAACCTATCAAGCGAAATTTGTCTTGATGAGATTTTCCGCACGGAACCCCCGCTTTTGCGTCCATATTTTTTCCTCCCCAGAAACGTATTATGAAAGTCGAACCAATAAATATTGTTGGTCGCAAACCGACCCCCCACCGACAATTCTGGAGGGTGACTGGAAAAAAAATTAAATTGGAGAGGAGAGAACGCACCCTAAATTCAAATTTCCATCAGGTCGTACATGTAGCTGGCAAGGCATCCTGAAAAGCGAACGTAGGATTATGGATTAAAATATTTTGGCGCAAAAAGACTCGTGTTGCATGCCTTTCAATACGAATTTCCTGCAGAAAGCCGGGACCTAATGGCGTTATTCAACGCCCGCTACGAATAGTACGAGTCCGTGACAGAAATGCTGATGGAGGACTTAGAAATGATTTGAAAAGAAGAATGGAAAAAAATTGCTTATAATAGGGACAGAAATGGGAACACGTGTATGAATTATGTCCTGCTCGCGGAGGAGCATGGGCTCAAAAAGTCAAATATCTTTTTATTTTCTCCTTCGCAATACCACTCAGAAGCCCTCCTCCGCCCCTCGAATACGATGCGAGGGGTGGCTGAAGAATTTGCAATTTCCAGTTTTTCGATGAGCACAATTTGCGAAATTAATGGCGTACTGAAGGCGAATTTATTGACTCGCGCAGCAGTCATCAATTTTGGTATTCAAATGCATCTGCAGCGCTTTGCATATGGTATTTGCCCAAAGGCGGGGGTGGCTGCAGCCATTCAACAATCTGCGAATTCGCAGTTCGTGCATTCAGGTTTTCCGACCCTCGGCCTTCTTCGATCGGATTTTCGTGCGCTATGTAATTAACCCAGACGTGGATTAAGCCGATTAGGCTTTAGTATCGCCGTTTAGTGCGGTCCTGTCAGAAAAATAACGATCGGAATTAAGGTGATTTGCGTGCTCCGTCCAAAGTGTGGAGCGCGCATGTTAAACGCTGGGACCCTGCATGAGCTCAGGCTCAAGCACGTGCGGTGTTACCCCTCATCTGTGCATGGCCATGGTACATGTAAAATGTTGCAAAGACCTCATGGTCGCCGAGGTGGACAGCCTCGCTTGTAAAAGGCGTTTTGGAATCAAGGGGCAGTCGAATATACGGACAGTCACCTTGCTAAAGAGGTCGCTTCTCCTTGGCCGCCATCTTGAATTCGAAAAGCCTTGCCAGACTGATGACAAAGTCTATTTACAAGGAATGCTTGTTACAAGAAACTTATTGAAGAACTTGATACATTTGTAACGTACAGTACATGTGCAGTTTACAGTATATACTGTAACTGGCATTGCTTTAGTCGGGAATTCAATATACAGTGTAACAAAAAAATTCTAATTAAGGCAACTTCAAAAGTTAATACAAGTAAAATTGTATTTTGTTGTCTAGATAACTTTATTAAATAATTTATATGTATAATTCACTAATAATTAAAAATGTATACTAACTTTTGGATACCCTATATTTTAAAGAACAATGTTTGTCTCATACTATTGTTATTATTCGTACAATATGGCAGGCCTAAGATTACGTAACACTATACATGTACACTGTAAGTACCATCGTTCAAGGATTACTAGCATAAATTATCCTTTTGAGGTGGAAATTAAATTTTTTTTCTGACTTAAAAAGATTGACTTAAGTCCGACACATGATTGAGCGCCCACCACAGTATACATGTACATGCTTGCACAACAACTGTCATAGCATTTTTTATGTTTTTATTAGAACTATTAATATTGAAGGTCATGGTTTAAACATTTGACTAATTAGGAATTCTTATTCTTGGACTTCATATCATATTGAATTGTTGCCCCTTTTGAACTTATGCAAATGATTATTGCTTAATTGGTTCACCATGCTTTTGCTCGCCACCTAGTGGGCAAATCCTGCTTTTTTTGCAACACTGTGCACCGAGGCCTCAGAGGCACGTTATATATGTAAGTTGAATGTCTTGCTTTATACACACTTATTCAATACTGTGTGAATTTACTGTTTTGAAGTGATGTTAATCTATAAACTACTGTACATGTATACATTGGTTCCTTTTAATAGAATTATCAATTAACGTACAGTATTAGACAATTGAATAATTTGGCAATTAATAGCAACCTTAAGGTTGCACCTTATTGTACTTTGCAATAGTGTGACTTTGTCACAGATACATGTGCATGTACAGTAGTTGACATAAAATTCGAATGGTATTTTTATTTAGCCTTGCTATACATGCATACGGTGCATTAGTTCCATTGTTTGTTTGTTTTTTATTTCATTAAGGTTGATTGTGAATTTGTTTGGAGAGAGACCTATGCGCAAAACAGTTTCTACTCCGTACGTTCCACAGTATTTCTAAACCACAATGTAACGTGGCCGAAACATTTTGGGGATCGCAGACACGACATATCACATCCATTAGCTTGATTATTCGTTTTGATGAAACATGTCGAGGTGAAGCTTTAGCGCAAAAAAAAGCGGGGGTTAAAATGTACTCAGAATGTAGACTTCAGGCTGCGCAACGCGAATTTGATCAGAAGGGGGGAAAAAACTACAAAAATCCATAGTGTTTCAATAACACGTGGCACTAACTTACTGCCAAATGCAATTTCACGCCTACTTGCTCGACTACACTCGAGAGGATTTTCCCCCTGCTGAAAGATTCGCTTCCGGTCTTTATTACCTCTCCAAACTCCATTTTTCCCCATTAATTGCAGCGAGTCAATGAAACAAACGGGGATTTCTTGACGCATTCTCGATTTTCCTTCATTATTAGATTGCCATCGGACGAATAGCAACGTCACTCGCAGCTGACGTTCATTTTTCATGGCATTCTACCACCGCCACCTGAGGTATGCCCATTATGTCGTCACTTTTTTGTGGTCAAGACTTGACCGCGTCACTTGCCTTCACGCTACGGACCTCACTAATCATTATCATTGGCGCACCAGTAGCGTGAAGTGTGAACTGAAAATTCCTAAAATTTGTCAATTCCTGTCCTGCCAATCTTCGACGCAGATCAGTGAAATTAGTGGCTCGAACAACTGACATGGAACGTACATGTACGTCAAACGAATTGCAATTGCATAGAATTGCACTCTGCCTAACCAGAGCCTATCGATTTTCGAGTTATATGCATCAGTTGGTGCACAGTCCCTAGGTAATTTGTACTCTGGTTAGTGTTCGCTTTAGCCATCTATTGGGGGAGAATTACACAGCCTGGTAACCGGCCTTGTCGACAAATATTTGATTCAAGCTCAAATCATGTTCGCGGAAGCGGTACTGCTGGGAGAACGGAAATTGGCAGAAGTCATCGGAATTAACGCTACATTCGCATGGTAGCAACGTTCGAGCCTATCATACAGCCCAACTCTTTCCGTTCTGTAAAACATAATGTGATGATGAAGCCTGCATGTTTGTTTGAACAAATGAACGTTCCTTTCAGAATCCTATCTGTTGGAAAATGTTTTGGGTAGTTTTAAACAATTAATTGGGAGTTCATCCTAATTATTAATGGAATCACCACCGCGTAATAATTTCTCTACGGATAAAATGTTTTTGCTGATCCAATAGGAAGTACAGTACAATATGATGCAGTTTAACACTGAAAGAACTGCAGGCGTGGTCACGTTCCTCGAACGTTGATGCACATGAACAAACTGAACGTAAAGAATGGTTCAGCTAAAGAATCCAAATGAATTTGCAGTATATTTAGCCTGAACTTACCCAGTCATGCAGATTGAGTATGTACAGTACATTATGTATTGGTATTAAACTGGTTGCACACTAGCAAATTAAGAATATTTTTCATTATATAATCTTGTCCAGTTTAATTTTGTTTAAAGCAAACGTGGAAATTTTAAATATTTCCTTCAAAATTTTCGCATTTCAGTTATGGGGTTATTCAGCTTATAGTTACGAGTTATAATGAGCTCATGTTATAATAAGGTAATTTAAAAAAATAAAATAGCTAGCACAAAGTTGAACTTGTGCATTGATATTCGTTATACAGTACCTATACAATGTATATACTGTATATATATATATATACATACATACATAGAGTTTAGTATAGTATGTCGCCACATGGCCAAAAATCGGTCGCCGCTATTATATATATAGGTAAGGTCAGGTTAGATTATGTCAGATTAGGTTAGGTTAGGTCCGAGGGGGGCGTGAGCCCCCCTTGGCAGGGGTTTGGGGGCGGAGCCCCCATTTAGGTGAGAAATTTAGGTAAAAAATATACGGAATTATCTTATTAAACATAGATTTTTTGGCCATGTGGCGACATACTATATTAATACCCATACATACATGTAGATCATAGTAACGCAATGATCTTGATGGAACATGTCAACGTTGACAGCTGAGCTGCCGGTTCGTTCTTACTGAATCACCCAGTATATACAGAAATACTGTAACGTGTATGCATACAGTACGTTCGTATTTTAAACACGAATGTTTTCAAATGATTAAATTACTGGGGCAATTGATATACATCGCACGACTTTTTTGCCAAACCCAAGGTTTGACAAGATTAGACCAAGCTTTAATTTGGTGGGTTATTTTTTGACTGATCCCCTAACAATAGCCAAATCCGGTGGTCCAGCTCTGCAAATAACATATGGTAAGGTAGAAATGTGTAAATTGGCGTGAGGTGCATAGTCATTACAAAAATAGACCCATAGTTTAAAGATAACTGTTGCCATCCCCCCTACTGTATATCAAAGACCATCTGGTAACAATGGGAACTGCCCCAAGTGCGGATACAGAGCCACTTTTTGTTTCTACGAAATCCCCGAATTGAGACGTCAGCTTGAAAGGGCCTTAATCGGTGCTCTTGGTGTCCAATTTACTCCCGACCGGTACTGCCCCTACGGTCAAGCCTGTATTTAGTCAGTCAGAAAGCTGTGTGGGTCAGGTTAGGTTCCTTTGTGGTGCCCATTGTGGGCTTCTTTGGCCTTGTCCGAAATTGTCTTGGGTGACTTCAATTAGACGGAATGCAGGGAAGAGATTTGAGAAGGGGATTTCGTTTTGCAGTATAATCCCCCTTCCTTTTTATACCACTTCCATTTTTAGACGGGTAGTGGGAGTGGACACTGGACACCTCCTGGACGCATGATCACTCACAGATCCCCTTTCTTGTTAACGATGTCCTGGGGATGAAAAGGGACAGCCCAGAGTGTGTAGAAATGTGTGAATTAGAAACTTAAATGTCACCTTTGTGAAATGTGGACAAGAAATCAGCATTTTCAAATTTAGTCAACTTGTGTTCATTTAGAAATACAGTGTACTGCAAATGTTTCTTTGCCTGATAAATTCTTAAAAGGAAATTGTAGGACAAGCAAAAAAAAATAAACCTGAACAGATTTGTTTATGAAAGTGCCCTAAATCTGAACTCACAAAATGAGTTAAACCCCAAAGATAAACAGTACATTTCATGTTTACTACAACAGTTTTTACTCAGACATAAGAGATATCCTAACAGTTTACAATGCAGGTGTAAATGTAGTCTTTCATGCATGTTTCCAGACTGTTCCTGCATTTTCTGCATTGTATTAGGTTGAATTTCATTCAGATCTGTTTAATAAAATGATATTCAATTTTACTCATTTAAATTTTTTAAAAAAAATATAAAAAAGCTATTAAATTGTTTACCGCATTAAAGAAGTCTTTTTCTCTCTTTCAGAACAATGCTCTGTACCAGTCAGAAACCTATACATCTCGTCAATTAGTAAGGGTATGCGTTAGTGACGACATTAGAAGAGCATATACCTACCTGCGACACGGTTTTGTAGGTAAAGGTCATCTACAACATTTCTCACTTCACATACAGTACAGTTCTATAAGTGAAGTGCACTGTATTCCAAGATGGGCATCATCTAGATTGGGACTGTTGACTTCAGACGAATAGAAACTACATCATATGCAACTGATTACGTCAAATGGAGGATATTATCAACATAATGTAACTGATGTTTTCAAGTGGATGTCGTCTACATAGAGCAACTGATGACTTCAAATGGATGGCTTCTACTTAGAGCAACTGATGACCTTAGAGGAAGGATGATCAACGTTGATCGTCGATGAGTACGGTAAGACCAAATTTCTATTCATTTTTACCAAAACTTCTTCGCTTCATGTAATGTTCTATAGGAAAAAACACTGGAATTTGGATCAGAACTGCCACCAAATTGATTGTTTAATCAACCACACTTCATAGACCGCAAATCATGTACACCATTAAACGAATCTCATACAACCCCAAGTTCATTTTTTAATGATACAAAGAATTCGACGAATTACGATAAAGTTGAAAAGCTGTAAAATATCCCGCCTAGAATTTCCTAATTAATTTTTTCCCTAATTAACTTTACGCTAATTATACGCTTGCCTGCGTAAATGTCAAGAATAAATGTTGTTCTCGATAGCTGCATGCTATTGCAGCTGCGTTTTCAAACTGTCTGATGAAGGATTTTTGCTAACAGTAAAAATGACAACATACTGTATAGGGCTCAGTTCAACATTCATATGTGTAAAAGTTTAATATGAAATTTATCCTCAAACTTCGATCCTTCTGATGAAAGGCATGGAGCTACAGCTTTGACAAAGTTACACAATTCCCAGATCGTCGCGAATGTCATTGGAAAAAACAGGGGGCGCTGGCAGCCCCACCAGGTAATGCAGTTGAGATGTTAAGGGTACGTGTCACGCTGCTGAAAGAACGTGGAATGCATAGAAATGGGACAGAGTCCGAAATTGAAAAAAATGGAGGCAAGAAATGGTGACTGACTTCGAAAAATCATATTAGTTCCTCCTCGCTGGAGACCCCTGGATGTCCCAACCGCAGTCACTTCGTTCAAAGAAATCTCCCCCAGTGCCACAAAGGAGCTGCGAACAATAACGGACAGGGGTCGCCACAATGGGGGAAGAGGGCGCGCATGACGGAGGATGCTGTGGGCCCAACTCAAATTTTCATTTATTGAAACGCAATCAAACCTAGCCTCAAGACCTTACCAGAACCCCCAATTTTTTTCTAGTTTTCCCCTTCGTCGGGGTCCTATTCATGCTGGGCTCGCATTTTGCCACTCGGCTGAATTCGCAACTTTTTTCTGAGTCCATTACTGTTTGCCTTATTCTTGGGCCATTATTGGGCGACAACGCCACTGCCCAGACTTGTTACTGACCCCTGCTTATAGCCAAGATTAACGTACTGGCCTGTTAATTCATTCTTACATGTCACATTGCAAGACTTTCCAATTTGTTATTATGTTAAGAAACATAACGCTGTTATACACATCGCTCTTGTTTTCATTGAGTTTTCTTGATTAATTCAATTAATGATTGATTCTTCATTGATGTTTCATATGGCTAATTAGGAAAGTGGTACATCGCTCCTGACAGACATGTGTGTTCAAATCACAGAATTTTTGACAGTATTTTCTATAAAGGGAGTTGGGGACATTTATTTTGTATTTTGATGAGAACACCATTCGTGGTAAAATGTAGTATACTGTGCATGTAAAATATTATTTAAACAGTTGGAGTGTTCAGAACCTTCGCAAATCGTGCTTTGGCAGTCGCGTAAACTTTCGTAAAGCCATGTGGGCAAAATATATACATAATACACGCGCCAATAGCCCTATAAGTGCGATACGCAAAGCTTCTGTCCGCGAGTACCACTAGTATATATATACCAGTTTCCAACATAAATTATAAATTTCGCAACAAAAAAATTTTTAATTTACACAGTGCATGAGTACATGTATACAATCTGGTAACATTAGTTTGGCACAAAGGCCTACAGAAAGAAGATGCTAACCAAATGAGCCATTGGCTGACATTTTTGATGATTCGAAAACGTTTCCATGAAATCCCTTTGTTACTATTATTTTTGCACTCACTGACTTTGTAATTTCTGCAAGGGCAGTGCACTCTTCAGCTGCAATGGACTTTGTGAATAATCACATGATGCACTGCGCTATATAGTTAAGTACTTCTGCGAGACTGCCTGTTGATCCCCAAAAACGCACGATAAAACTAAGTCCCCATATACGTCGTGTCTCGCAGAAATGTAAATCTTCGTTAACGAATCTCTGGGCCCATGGATGTGCTAACGAAGGCCGAATCCATCGGCACGCGCCAGGATTGGCTGCCGTAAACGACTCCGTGGCTATATACGCAGTAATTTAGTTGGGAATGCTTGTCAGGAACTAATTAGGGAATTAAGAAGTGCTGCAGTCGTGTTTTTTCTTTGCTTTTATCTTTCTCTCGACCGTTGGAATTCCGTAAGTAGCTTTCAGCATAAATCCGTAAAATTGGCATTTTCAAGCATTTGCGAGGGAAAAAAAATCTGCATTACGAAACCATACTTTTTCTGCCATGCAAAAACAAGATGCACGCATTATAGCGTTGAGTGCCCTGCTCTTAAATTGCTGATCTGAAGATGGTGCATGGGTTAAATTTATCGGGAAAGTTTTTTTTAACTGGCTTTCATGACGCAACGCAAATGTTGGTTGCATGATTTCTACCTACATGTACTGTATACAGTTTACATTAATTCTGGGACCCGTCCTCTGTGCAGTCCACAAGAAAACAAAATCTAAAAGTAGATTTCTTGGCAGCAATGCTGCAGCAATATTTTATTACCATTCCCCATCCACCTCCGATTATTTATTGCGAGTACAGGTGTATTTTTAAGTTTTGCCACGTCGAGTCGCATGATAAATTGCACGAATATTTTTATGTTCAGCAGGATGCAACGTCAGTTCATGTATGAAACTCGTAAATAATGATTTTCGTGACTATTTCGCAAACCCTCAGCGTTATATTTAATAGTCATAATTAAACTTTAGATACGGATGTTTCCATGCTATAAAGTTTCAGTGCTTCTCTCGAATGGAGTAAAAATTATCTCTTAAAATCAAAAGTAGTTACTAGCTATATACTGCATAAACTGTATATTCCAACATGATCACCAGAAAAGTTGCACCATTTCTAAATGCGAATAAGTTTGACTCCGATTCATTTTTCACTATGAGAATTCAGTACATGTACGTGGTTTTTTCTTGGCAAGATAACGGGTTTATGAAGTTAGTTACACAATAAAGCTCAGAAAGATCCAGGTTTGAGTTTTCCCATTTGAGAGCTGTAGATAAACATATCAAGATAATCGTTGCATGCTTGATATCTTGCCAAAACTTGTATATTAGTGTACCTATATACATTGTTCATTGCGATATTTCCTTCTATATACAGTATAGACACAATTTCAACAATGCATTGTTCGAAATGTTGATTTTTCAGATGAAAGGGCTGACTTGTTAGCTGGAGATTTCTTTAAACTGTGTATTTATAAAGAATTTGAAGCTTATAGTTTGTTTTGAAAAGTTTCCATGTCTGATGAATAATGACTATTTGTTTTCTCGTAACATGACATGTATAAAATATATACATAATCTACCAGGGTATAAGCAATAGTAAAGAATTAAAAGAATATACATTTGGTAAAACTTATTTTATCCAAGGCGCGTTACTCGAATCCGTTTTTAAAATTATCCGATCAGTCGTATAAATATTATTAAAAACGAAACAAAAATCTTTTTATATTGAAAAACTGGACACGAAGGATTTAGAATGTCGTTCGATTTCAGATTCGAATTACTTTTTTATTAAAATACTAAACTTGAGAATTTAAAATTAAAAAAAAAATTGGTTATAGAGCTTTGAATTGCTCGATAATTGTGTTGAAGAAACTGAAGATAATAGAGAGTTATTGCATAGCGTAGAAATAAGCTACGGTAACGCAATCGTCACTGGAGCGCGATTATGCGCATGC
>JAQGAO010000411.1:0-35766 GCA_034697705.1 Ommatoiulus sabulosus | reverse complement strand
AAAAAAATATTTTCCAGTGTCAATTTTGGAAAATATGTCAATTTTTCACGTTGTCATAGGTCAGGGAATTTTTTTTTTCAAACCTGGAAAAGTCAGGGAAAAGTCAGGGAAGTTGAAATTGAAATTGCTGGGGGAACCTGTACGAGTATAATGCTGACTCTTCCAATCGGAATCATGCGAACTGGAAGAGTTGACTCTTGAATTATTTTAAAGTAAAATGTGCTGATTCGTTTCGATCGACCTTCTATTCCTTAATTCCGTCCGAATTTTGTAATCGGTCCTTCCGTCGCCTTCTAGACGCCCGGAAGCTTTTAGATCTGCGCATGCGGTGATCGTTTATTGGCGGTTACCCACGACGAGCATTTTTTTGCCTCACCCCCCGGACACGCGTCGCATCTCGGAGCTGCTGAGATGACCAACGAAACGAAATCCGACAAAAGGAATTAAGGTCATAAAGTGGCGTTAGTGGCGCTAAACGAATCAATAAAACTAATACTAATAATCGGCTCGCCGCGTTGTTCGACATCATCTTTGTCGCGCCTTAAGTCTACAGTATATATACTCGTACGCTTTACGATGTCCGATGCTCCGTCTACCGATAGTAGTGCCATCCATCCCCTCGATCGTGTTTACCGCTCTAATCTTTCCGGTGTTTAACCTCGCGTCTCGTGCCCACTCCTCCCTCCTCCTCAATCTACGAAACGGATGCTTAGAATTGTGCCTCGCATCCAAGGATCGTTTCGTGGCAAATCCTCCTCGTGCTCGTAGATGTAGCACCCTCGACCATCATTACCGATGGGAGACGGTGGTTCGCGCGTTAAGAAAACGTCGACGGTGCCGCCCTCTGCATGGAAAGTCGCTTAGAACTCCTCTCGTATGGGCAGAATGAGCATTCGGGGAAATAGAAATTCGTCTGCTCGAGGTCCTGCGCACTCGCTGATTGCATGTTCCCACTGGGCAGCATTTTCATCGGCGGAAAAAATAAAGCGCTATATATAGCTAATGACGTGTGAAAGATAATTCAATTTTGGTTTTAAAAATTCAATCCTCTGCAAATAGAAAAATGGATGCTCCTAGAAATATACCGAGGATATACTCAGCAGCGTTTTTTTAAACTTTTGATAACATTTCAGGAGCAGAAATGCATTCGTGACATGTTTAATGTCGGAGTAATGTCCGGACGTTCGGATTGGTTAGTTGAGAAATGGACAGACAAGTTTGAAAGTGGACGACCTATCACAATTGCTTTGGCTTAAACAGTGTTCCCCCGTAAATTTCAAATTTAATTTTCCTGACTTTTCCAGATTTTTAAATGAATTTTCCTGATGACCCGAGGCAAAATTGACATACTGTATATACGCCTGTGAAATCCACGATTTTGAAAATTGTGTTTCGCATCGATATTTTTCCAAATTAGAGTAAACAATGTTTGTAATCGGAAAATGTTGACATTTTTGCAAATTTGTACTCGGAAAAAACGGCCAATTTGTCCTCAAAATCTGAATAACACTCGGAAAAAAGTTTCCTTGTAATAGGGCTATAGTATATAATACTAATGTATATAATTTTTTTTCTCCTAATCTGCTCGAAGGCCACGAACACCTCGTCGATACAGTCGTCATTGATGGACGGAATGTTTTCGAGTGTTCCTTCTGCAAGAAGAACCCCAGACATTTTAATGCTGCGCGTCACGTGGTTTCCAAGCACCGTCCACGGGGCCCCTCGTCTTTAAAATGCTGGGGTCTAACGTTTCCCACGATAGCGGAGTACGAAGGCTACAACGATCGGCATAACAGCGCGGCAAAGTCTTGGACAGAAATAAACAGTTCAGGCGCCATTGAGAAACTCATTCTGGGTTGAAGCCCTTTAACCGCGATCTACGTAGGCACAGGCGCAACAACCCGGTCAACTTGAAGAGTTACTCAAGATAGTGCTGGAAATGGGTGCAGTTGCTCCTCCGGCAGTTCCTCCAAAGGTTCTTGCAGCGTCTCCAGAGCCAGAAGTTGCTGCGGAGTCAAGAGTTGCTGAGGCGTCTCTGGTGCCAGAAGTTGCTGAACTTGCTGCGCCGTCTCTGGTGCCGGAAGTTGCTGCGACGACTCTGAAGCCGGAATTTGCTGCGACGACTTCGAGGCGGCGAATTGTTGCGGCAACTCGGGAGAGGAAAGTGTATGAGAATCCAACGTTCATATGGCTAACCCCCGTACAAGAGAATCCACGGAAATTGCAAACCCCAGTCCAAGATGAGCCACTGGACTTGTCCATGGCAGAGCTGAAATGCTTATTTCACTATGATGAACTCAAACGGAATCTTTACGAATGGTATATTGTATATTCCTAACGCGAATTGCGAATTGTGCGACACGCCCTTAAACACTGACCTATATTTGTGGGTAACATTCCACATTTTTACTTTTAACAAAAAGGAGCCTAGGTAAGCTCGTCTAACTCACGTTCGAGATCTATGGTTTTACCGTCGCTGTTCTATTAGAACGACGGTGAAGCAATAATCACGCACCGTTCAAAATTCACGATAAACAGCGAGCCCCTTTAGAAGGTAGGACCAGAGTACGGTATATAATTGCTTCGTTAGGAACTTGTTCATTTCAAAACGTCATTTATCACGATGGCGTTTTCACTCGTCTTTTTACGTGGAGGATACACGCTAATTCCTTATCGTCCCTTAACATCTCGGGGCTGTGGTCAAATTAAAATCGTCCTATACGCGCGCAGCCTATGGAAGGCCAAAGGTCAGCAGCTCCATTGAAACGTAAGGCGATGACGCCCATCTGTATCGAGATTCCTATGGCAAGGTGGTTTTCCGCTGTTTATACAGTACTGTATATACAGTCAGTCATTCGCCGAGTCGTCTGTCATTAATCACTTTTCGCGACAATGGCTGAATGTCACTTCGCCCCTCGCGCGGGTTTGGCTCCGAATACGACTTTTTGAAAGACCAATTTGTTGGCATAATGACGCGTGTATAGGATAATAGGTGTTCGGACCTCGGTGAAGGCGATTCTTCGACCGCCCAATTTCTGCCATGGCCCTCGATAGAGACAAGTAGAAGGGATCTGAGAAAGAGCGTTTCTTATTTTAGGCCATGTCCATTTCGTCACAAAGCGGCTCGTCCTAGAGACGAAATGACATTGTGGGGAATGGAGTTTCTGTCGGAAAATTTGTCGCCTTTACGCTATGCGAGGGGAGGGAACTGAAGTTCTACGAGATCCGGCAAGGATTTCGCAAAAAGTATAGAGTAAAACCTGGAAACGTTACCTTTGAATGGTGACCGCCTGTTTATGTTGACCACTTTTTAGTGTTTTGTTTTTTCTAGTGTAGATTTCCTTCGCAACCACCTGTATATATAGTGTATTGTGTCCAGTGACCAGTGTGTGTTGTCTCTTTTGCAATTTTTACATTACCAATCTACCTTATAAAGTGACCAGATAACGGATAAGTCACCTTACATCCTGCTTTAACCCCGGTGGTTCTCAAATAATTGAGCCAATCATGTTATCCAGATCGAAAAAATTACTAAAGACATGATCAAAAGAAGCAAAAAGCCTTTAAAATGAGGAAAACTTGATAATTTTTTTTCTTAAAAAAACAAACAAATGTGTAATAATTCAATAAATATACTGTATGTAATGCACATGGTCATGATGATTCTGTATACTTTTTTGGTTTTGTGGTTTTTTACTACATGTATTACAGTGTGCATGTACAAGTACAGTGTACATGTTCATTTTAATTTAATTCAGGCATTCTTTGAAGAGTGACCAACGTTGCATTTTTTTTGGTGGTCCTAAACATCGCGTCAAGTCACGACGAGCTACGTTCGATGAAAGTGACGTGACGTTACAACGTCGATCGAGATATAGTTACGGCATCCTCATTATCGGAATTTAACACCTCGTTGCAGACAGTAAATTCGAAGAACTATAAGTACATCCGTGTAATCGAGTAAAAAACACATTTCTTATCGTCGAAACACGCCATTTGACGGTACGTTGGAGCAAAATACCCGTTTAAAACCTGGGGCAAACTGTTAGCAAATAAGTTGTGTTTTCAGGAAGGCGTACATATGTCGTAAACGAAGATAAACCATATTTATTGATACGCTGCAACGCTCCGCATGTGCAATTATCCACGTCGTACGTTGAATAACGTAATCCCGCGTAAAGATAACCTTAATGAAAGTGTATTTGGCATACATTATCTTTACTATTATCATTCTCTCGAATCTGAAATAGACTTCTTAGAAATCGCGTTTTCGACACATCCTTCGGAGTATACGAAAAGGAAGATGAGAAATGGTATCGCGCGAGTGACCTCTCGATGACCCCGCGCATCTTCTAAGCCACGAATCCTCGATCGAATTCCTTTCGTCTATAGCGGAGGGTGCGGGAGCTGGTCATCCTGCCGGGCCTCGGGCTCGTCGGGGACTGATATCTTCGTAACTACGATTTACGATATTTACGAATCTCACCGTACGATTCACGAAGGCGACTCCATCCCGCCCTTTGACCCTTACTCGGCGTGCCCTGGAAGCGATCGTGTTTCTCTCGTGGGCAGAAAAAGAGAGAGATAAACGAGCTTATGGCACGCCAGTGCGGCAGAATTTTTTTACGTTAAAATTATGTATCGCTATTTTTGTCAATAAAAATACGCTCGGTTGGTTTCGTTAAGAGGCTCGTATATTGTACGAAAATAAAAAGCGAATCGCTGGCTTCTGCCGTCCCGAGGTTGGAAAAAAAAGCCCGCTTTTATAGGGAAAAAACCGTAAGCGTCGACATAAAACTATCCACGCGTGCCCAACGAGTCCAGAAAAGTGGAAATATACTTAAAATCTGCAAAAAGACTAGGCGCGTTTTTACATCTTTTTTAGCGTATGTAGAAAGACGCGCAACGTGCATGCTCCCGAAATCGCCTTCACCGAACTTTAAGTTTTTGTATTTGTTTCTCGTTATTTCATATCCCAGCTACGAATAGAACCGGGTAAGGTGCACGACGTTATACGTGTTCGTACTTTCGCAGATCGGAGCCGACGCCATGGTGCGAGCAATAAGCACGCAGAGTTTCGTCAGTTGTACGAATTTACTATAGGTCTGATTGCTTCTGTTTTGAATCGAGGATTTCTCTTCGGTTTACGGAGTGCGACGCGTGATTTTATGAGCTTTTAATAATAATAATAATAAAAATACTTTATTCCGAGTAGGAAAAGGGATAGAATGGGTATTAGATGTACAATTGATAACTACCCTAAGGCAATACAGTTTACATGCAGACAATTTACAGAGAAAGCATTAACTTAAAATGTCAAATCGGCGTATTCCGCAATGTTGATTGACCTCAGCAGCAAGTTAAACTCAGACAATGTGGTTGCCATAACTATCCTTGCCGGCAGCTTGTTCCAGATCCTGCCCACTCTGGGACCAAAAGAGAAATGTCGACAGTTCTTCTTGGCGGTGGGCCACGATACCTGCCTGGGGTGACTTCTAGTGCAATTGCCAAACCCCTCTTTTTTGTTCAGGAGGGAAGAACCAGAGAAAGTGAGATTATTGTAAAATTTAAAACAACTGCGTAGATCGGCTTTGATTCTTCGGGTTTCCGGGTTTCGGAAATGTTGAGAATTATATGTTTGAGATACCAAAAAGTACAGCCCAAACTATTTTTGGTATACTTATTGACACCCATGGTATTAAAGGGAAATCTAAATAATTTCGAAGGGTGCGTTGTCAAGTTAGGTTGTGGAGGCAATTTTTTCTCTCCCACCCCCTCTTATAGCGGCCATTGAAAAAGGTCGACCTCAAAATTTGACTCCCCCCTACCCCCTGTTCGCATTGTGTCCGGTCAATAAGGATCCCCCCTCCCACCTTTCGGACGTCCGAAACTTTTAAAAAAAATGTTATTCGGGAAATTTTGAAAGTTTTGCAAATTTTACTCTATTAAAAAGGTTGAGAATTTTTGCAAATTTGTCCTCGAGAAAACGTGGAAAAATGTGTAAAGATGACCTTGGAAAAGGTTGAAGATTTTGCGAGTTTATGCTCGAGAAAAATGAAAATTTTGCTAATTCGTACTGGAAAAATTTGAAAGTTGGCGAATAGACCCCGATCGAATTACTTTAATACAAAAGGCGCACCATTTCCAACTAGCTAAAAACGTTCGCTCGTACGGGTGTTTCACTTAAACGGGTTTCACCTATTCGGTTTTATCTAACGCACAAAACATAGGGCAAAAGTTCACGGGTTTGAACATGTGTTTCAACGATCAGGTTTTTTCATTTAAACGGGTTTCACTTATCCGAGTTCGACTGTACATTACACCGTGAAAGAGGAAATTACATCCCTGCATCTACCTTGTGGGGGCGATCTCGGAGTTTAACCTTGTGATGCCCTCTGATGCGGCGCCATCTTCTCGGCTAATCCCTTCGGTGACGGATCGTCGCATTAAAAGCGCATGACGGAAGTCTCGGGAGCTTCAAAAACTCTTCAATCAACGAGAGTGCAAACAAGAAGAGAAACTCATTAACTGAGATTCGAGCCAACATCTCGTTTAATAATGCACGCCTTCTATTACGGGGAGATGCGAAAATCAGAACCAAACGAAAATCGGAACCTCATTAAGAACAACTCGCTTTAAACAAATTTCTGATACTATACGAACTCATTTCCAGTCTCCGTTAGGGTACGGTAGAATTATGTTAATTTCTTTCTTTAAGACGAATTCTGAACTCGAGTATTACACATTTTCGGCTATAACGAATGAATTTTCGAGTTTCCGAGCATTCGTGCTACGCTTCGTTAAAACGAACTTTAGACAATATGGGGAAAAAAGATACGATATAACAGGGAATTTCTCGATAAACATCGAAGCACCTTCCCGTTTGTACACGTGGGGTAAGACATCGTCCCAACTACGATGAAATTTTAGTTCTAATGGTTGAAATCCTGTTTTGTCCGACTTCCGATAATACGAACTACGGTTTAAAACTTTAAACGAAAAAATGTTGACGACCCTCGAGGTTCGTCTTAACGTGTTTCGACCGCATCCCAAAGTCCTATATCATGAATTTTTCGTAAAAGCAAAAAAATCCCGAATTTTCGAGTAAAACGAAATTTACTCGAATTTTCGAGTATAGCTTTCTTCGTATATTTTGATTCAAACTGCAGCCCAGCCATTCATAAACGCGTGTTCCAACGGGGTAATTTCCCGAAAAACTAAGGGTGATTTCGTGAAACCCGTCATCCAAAGCAGCAAATCCTCCGGCAAATCTTACACGATCTCGTCATTTGAAAGAAAAGCAAGAAGATCTTTTTGGGGAGCTTTCGTAGATTTGCGATGAAATTGCCACGAAAATCAACAACGTAAGCTTTTCTCGGCTCCATGAATAATTGCCTATTTTTGCCGAATCATCGCATTTTATGGGGCGTACGAATGACGCTGCGGCTTTCCGACGTCTTAGCGCTTAATCTCACGACAAATAAGACTTTTAAAAACACCCTTTCATTTCGGAAAACCACCGAATTACAGACGTTTCGAGCACATTTCGGGCGAATAAAAACCACTTGTAGTCAAGTTTTGATTTTAAAATTACCTTTATGGGCCATTCATTCATCGAGGGTTAGGTCAATTTTTGAATTACCGATTGGCTAGGTTTGATAATTTATTAATTTATACAAATTTAGACAACATTTGAATGCGGGACTACTAAAACGTTATGATGCGTTATATGCTTAGATGCACGCATGCGCCTTGTCCGAACGTGTCCGTGCTTGTACGAAACACGCTCAAACTTGTTTCGCGCATTTGCATTCCGTGGACACGTGGAAGTTTGATCGAATTAGGCGAAGAAACGACCGGATTAAGTGACTTTTTCATAAAGGGCAGCTTAGGAAAAAATCCGTTCTGAAGGTTTTGATCTAATGAAATGACTGACCGAATCGATCGTGACCGAATTAACAGGCTTTCACCGTAGAACATTAGCAGCTATACTGTAAAGCAGTTATCGTAAATACGCAGCTTTAAGATAAACTTTAAATACAGTCTTAATGGAACAACGAATGAATCGAATAAATATCATCGTTGAAAATCCAATCTGATCGAAATTTCAACAAACATCTTGATTTGCGAGAAACCAATTTTTTTTAGAAAACATCAAATCATAACACAGTCGACTCGCGTTTTTACGCACCTCCCATTTACGAAAACAACGCTTTGACGAACTGACGCGGTGGTCCCGAAAAGTATAGTTTTCCTTAAGGGGACGGGGAATTTCCCCAAATAGGGTGGATTTCAGACCTTCCAAATAAGTAAGAGTGGGAGTGGGGGTTGGGTGGGAATGGCCTTCACAACCGAAATGGACAACACTATAGGAACTTTCTACGAACTTTTGCGGGGTAACTACAGGTTCGTAAAAACGAGAGTCGACTAAAATGTGGTTAGTTTCCGAAATCTTTACAGAATAATAATTGGCTTAGAATATATCGATACATATACAACCAGTAAAGTGCCACTCTGCGCGTAGCAGCCTCCCGCGCGCGATTTCTAAGCTCTCCGCTAGGTGGTGCGAGTTAATCGTTAAAGACTCGGCTGTATACAGAACACGTATTAAGGAGGAATAAAAAGTTAGCTTTTTTATTTTAAGTTTTATCTGGATAAAGATAAAGGTAGAAAATTGACGAAAATATGATAATAAAATGATATATCTCCGCTCCCGTATTATCTACGTCGTGCTCTTACAAAGCGTGTAAAACGAATTTTATGAGCTGAAATGCAGCGTGCATAAAGCCGAGTATAAAAATAAATAATCTGATATTTGGTAAAAAAATGGAAGGAAAAATCTGATAAAAAACTGAAATAGGAAAGCTTTTTTTACTCGTGGAAATAAGCCTTACGCCTGTTATTTATTTTTTACACGAAGAGTAGCTCGTTTGCACTTTTTTTTTATTGATTTCACCAAAAAATCGGAAGCTTTTTCGAGCTCGTTACGTATTTATAGGAAAAAATATATATATATATAAAAATTGGATGAGGGGGAGCCATATTTTGCATCAAATATCTTTGACCTAATTTGCCGTTTGGATCGAGTTAAACGAATGAGAAAAAACGTATTCGAAAATCGTTCATTTTACGAGAAATGTTCCGTAAATTGTCGTAAAATTCGCGAAAGGAAGCTAATAAATATCGGTTACGAAAAGGCATTCGAAGCAAATAATTTACATTTGGGAATGATGATTTTTTGCCAAATTTTTCTAAATTTATCAATGTTACAGTGCAGTAAAACCTGGAAAAGTGACCACCTTTAAATGATGATCACCTGTTTATGTTGACCACTTTTAGTGTATTGGTTTTTCAAGTGTACATTTCCTTCATAAAAAACTTCCTGTATAGTTTGTGTATGTGACCTGTCTATTGTGTGTGTTGTCTTTTTTGCAATTTTTACATTGCCAATGTACCTTAAAAAGTGACCAGATAACAGATAAGTCACCTTACATCCTGCTTTAACTCTAGTGATCCTCAAATAATTCAGCCAATCATGTTATTCAGATTGAAAAATCACTGAAAACATAATCATAACAAGCAAAAAGCATTTAAAATAAGGAAGACTCGATAATTTTTTCTTTAAAAAAAATTGTAATAAGGCAATAAATACACTGTATGTAATGCATGGACATGTATGACATGGACATGATGATTCTGTACTTTTTTGGTTTTGTGGTTTTTTACTACACGTATATGTACAGTGTGCATGTTCATTATTTTATTTTAATTCAGGCATTCTTTGTATAGTGACCACCTGTCACCACACCCTCTATGTGTTTGAGTGATGCACAGGTTCATTGCTAGGAAGCCTACTGTAGGGCAGCACGTTTTTTCTTTTCTTCATAACGTTGTAGATAATTGTCCGATTTTAAATCTGTTTGATCTTCTGTTGTCACAAAATGGCATTCATCATTACACTAATTAAAACTATCGATGTAGCGTGGATAATAAAAAAAGCTACACTTTAAATTACATTCGAGACCGATGTCAAGGTCAACAAAAGGTACATTATCCGGTGCCCCATGGCCTTCTCAAAACATTTTATATGTGTTAAAATTTATGTAAATGCAATATAAACATATAAAAAGCCTGCAATATACTTATGAATCACGAGGTACAGAGAAAAGTCAAAAGAACTGTAGAAAAAATCATGAGAACTGCAGGAAAAATCAAGAGAACTGCAGAAAAATCACAATTGCAAAAAACTCACGACAGCTATATTTTAGAAACTTTCAATATCTATAAACGATAAATTGTAGCATAGCAAAAGGAAAACGAATGAATGACTTAAAAAAGGACTTTCTCAGTTTTGGAGAAAATGTAGATAGATAGGTAGATGTTTTTAATCCTTTAAAATGGAGGGCTAAATATTAAGCCAATGGGCATCAGTGTGCCTCCCTGTGGATAACCCTTCCCCAAATAGTAAGCAGATGTCGCATTTACTGGGTGGTACCAGTTATGCCCTATCCATTTAAATATCAGGTCAATGTGGTGATAAGTGCTACTACTGGGTACCAGATATCCAGAGTCAGAGAAGTGACACCTGATGCAGTTGCCACCAGGTCACTAGACGTTGTTTAATGAGTGTAGAGTACAGGCTCTCTGCATCAGACTTTCCTAAGCCCGGGAGATCCTTCCAGTGCTCTGGGACCGTATCCATTTTTGGACAATTTTACTACATGCTCAACATTCTCGATCGAGACAGAGTAAAGTGGATACTCTTGTCTACCTCCATTCCAGTGCCTAGTCTATAGAGTTGGTCTCGAGAGACCCCCATGGATTTTTCGAAAAAGCAACGTTTCTTCGAGAGCCCACAGGTGGCAGCACCTAAGACACTCGCGTGCCTGGAGCACCATCAGGCGACGACTAATACAACTAGTCTTATTAGTCGTTTTCTTATTAATGAAGCATAGCTATAAAGGTTAAAGAAAGAAGAGGAATTTTATTATTTATCGCTTCGTCATTACAGAAATTGAGGAAGAGAGAATTTGGCGTTATTAGTCATCGATGCTTAGTTCAATTTTTTGCCATTAAATGCGGAATTTCTAATTATGGCATCAAAATGCGCGCAGTCTGAGAAATAGTTTATTGAATTTCTTCGCCATTTGTCCGTTTTGGGAGTTTCGCTATTTGGCGAAGGCAAAATGCCAAAAACAGACGAGAAATGCATTAATTATTCAGCTGGGCTTTCGCTAATAATAAACTCCGATGCGGATTAATATACACACACACGACAATTGACCTCCCTAAGTTGAGCGAGGAAACTCCGCTTAAAAGAGCCATATTTTAACACGTTGCGCCATTTTTGGTAGTGAATACCCGAACCAGCTGTTATGATAAAATTTAGGATATATAAATGCTACAAATACGTAAAAAAAGAATATTCATAAAATATTCATCTCTGAACTACGGATAAAAAAGGATAAATTGTTACTAATAGAAGTAGTAATTACATGGAAACTGATACGATATATTGAAGTAAAGCTTGAAATATGGACGAAATATTAGAACGAAGCTTGAAATGCAAGATAGATTTTGAAATATAGACGAAATAATAATTACATTTTTGAAACGTTGACTTAAATTTAAAATTATCAAAAATGCTGATAGAAGTTTGTAAACATAAACGAAAGTTTGAAAAATATCCGACATGCTGATGGTAATTTTGAGTTATGTCGGAAATGTTAATGCACATTATTTATTCTACAATATTTACAGTAATGTATGGAAAATTGACAAATTTTTAAATACGTATGAAAACATTGACATTTTTTTCAAAATATACATGTACGTACGAAATACTGATTTAATATTCAGTAATGTGCCTCGTAGGCTCGTACGTACAATGTAGCAAACTACGAAAATAATCCCAAAATTGGATTATTTTTCAACAAATTATCCAAAGCTAAAAGTTTACCAACATTACGTATCAATTTAAATTTGTCTCGTACGCTGTAACGCGCACATAACAAATTTACATACGATGGGTGTTCATTAAATTTCCACAAACTTTTTTTAAAAAAAAAAAAAAAAAAAAAAAAAAAAAACAATGGCTGTACGGATTTCAATGAAATTTGTTGAAAAAATTCTTCCATCATTCCTGAACATATTTCGACATTAAAAGATACGTTTAAAAAATTGAAGGTGCTTAAAATTGGTGCGCAAAGATGGCGTCCGAAGAGATAGTTACTCAGCAACGTTTTTTTAACTTTTGAAAGCATTTCAGGAGCAGAAATGTGTGACACGTGGTTGCACAATAGTGCCCATTGGCCCAGAATATAGAAATCAGTCTATCGATAGTGATAGTCAAAGAATAAAATGCGGGGTGCGATACGAACCGATACAATATACGATTATCGAAAGGATGTCTAAATTACTGCCACCGTGTGGCGCTGCGAGCTCATGGCTAGGTAAATGTTGGGGGAGTCACCATACTGTGAACGACCCATACATGCACTACCAGGTATTCCGCTCAAAAGTATTCACGAACCAAACCCTACGCCGTGCACAGTTGGGTCTGTGCCTACAGTTTTTTTAATAATAGATGATGTTTACATGTTTTTTTTTTCTGTCCAATTTTCATTAAAATCCATACAGCCGTTGCAACATGATTGCAGAAGCTTAATGAACACCCTTCGTATAGTACAGCTCAATTTACGGAGGTGCCCATGTTACGAGGGTCACCCATAAATGGAGGTTTCTCCTGCACGCGGCATTACCACGCCCTGAAGATGCGCAGAAAGGTATGACACATGCCGTTGCGTGCCTGGGAATATCATCGAGCATTCACGCTATGGCTTCGTTAAAACGAACTTCAGACAAGGTGAAAAAAACACACCGGAGGAAATACATCTGGGGCTGCATTGTAAATGATGACGCCATCATCAGAATTAAAAAAAAACACGTCATCATCCAAATTTTAACGAATGAGGTAGCCACCATCAGAATTTGAATAAATGACGTTATCATAACAATAACATCACTAAAATTTTTAGGAATGTCATCATCAGAATATTAGTCGATGACCCATTTTTCGGGCATTTAATAGGGTATTTTTTCGTTCATGAAATCGGAACATTTTGTTCGATGTCCGAAAAAAATTCACATTTTTTCGGACCTATAAACAAGCATTTAATCAGATGTTCTAAAATAGTCGGATTGAACTAATTTGTGCACAATGAGTGACGTCACCGACAACAATTTTTCCTGAATGACGTCATCAGAATTTTAATTCGATGACGCCATTAATATAAAGGTCCTATTTTTTGGAAACTTAATCGGATGTTTTACTCGAAGATGCAGACATTTTTTCGAAGATTTAATCGGACATTTTCAGGACATTTATTCGGACATCCAAAACTCGGATTGAAGTAGTTCTACGTCAAAAAAAATGGACGTTGCAGCACCGACCATTCATAGACGTGCAGTGCTAGGATTTCATTAGAACTTCGATAAAACTTTAGTTTTTATCGTTGAAGTTCAGCTTCGTCCTACTTCCGATAAGACGAACTACGGTATATGCACCCTATATTGGAACAAGGACAAATTGAACGATAGAACTATGATCGATCACCAGATGGCGCTTTTCCTACGCCAGTTTTCCAACAGTAATTATTCGAGCAGACAGGTTCGTAATTAAATTATTTGATAATCGGGAAGAAAACACGTGCATTTGGCATTAATTATTCAATATCGAGTCGAAGCGAGAGATTTAGGTAACGGAACGAATCGGATGACGTCAGCGTCCGTTTTATTTGCTGCCTATAAAAATAATAGTCGGCGATGATAATTAATGCTTCATTGTCGCTCCGAATGAGGCCCTTTTAACGAGCGCCGTTGCGATAATAACGTTTTCGGAAAATGTGAGATAGGATTTTTAATGGGGGTCGACGAAGAGGCTATTGCGATGACCTCCAACGACCCCGCCGGACATTCGCAGCGATTTTCAAAATCTTTCTTCCCGAGTCATAATTGAGCCTCCCCGGGGAATTACTCTCATTCGATTTTATAGACTAGGACAGTTAAGAATGAACTAGGTTACGCCGTTGACGTCATCATCCGCCAGAGGGCGATAATTTTCCGCCATCTTTAAGCACCGCCATTACGCGAATTGATGGCGAGATGCGACAAAAATTCGTTCTCTGTCGAATGATCAATGATCGTAGGCAGAATCAATATGTTTTACATGATTTTGCGAATAAAAAAATATATAATATATCTCGATTTTGATTACGTATTAGTTTTCATAACTTGAATGTTCGTATTTTGAATATGGATTTCCCTTTAGAATAAAACATAAAATATCTCGATATAGTTTATGTGTACCGGTTCGCAACTTGAATATATTTTGAATATGGATTTGTCTTTAGAATAAAATGTATAAAATATCTCCATTTTGTTTACGTGCACCTGTTCGTAATTTGAATGTTTGTATTTTGAGTGTGGATTTCCCTTACGAATACAATATATGAAATACCTCGATTTAGTTTACCTGTACCTGTTCGTAACTTGAATGTTCATATTTTGAATATGGATTTCCCTTTAGAATAAAATATATAAAATATCTCGATTTTGTTTATGTGCACCTGTTCGTAACTGGAATGTTCGTATTTTCAATATGGTTTTCCTATATACATCAATATAAAAATAATTCGTTCCTTGCCTGTTAAAACTTGGAGTTTTAATCCACTATTTTTGAAAATGCTGTCCAATGCTAGTTGAAAGCCATTGAACTTGAGAATAAAGGAGAGGAGTCGTTTCAACCCTGTTATTTTCTTAGAATGGTTAAAAATACCCATAAATCTCAACAATATCCTGCGAACCTATCAGTTTTACACGCAAAGGGCCCGCACCGTATAATAAATTGTCAATTTTAGACAGAAGTTGAAAGGGATCGAAGTTCGAGGGAGTAACAGATGTTCGTAAATGCAAAAATCCCTTAACTTTAAGAAACAATTATGAAAGGGAATGTTCGTATATGTAAATTGTTCATAAGCTGAATGTTCGTTATGCAAGAATTGGATGTAACTGTAAGATGCGATGAATCTCGAAAACTGTTCAGGATGGAAGTATCCTGTAAGCGAGGAAATCAAAAGTAATTAGGATGTAATTCAGAAAGTATTTTATATGTACTGCAATACATGTAACTATGTCGTATTAAACACTTTGGGTATTAAACGTGGTGATGATGTTAATTGAAGATATATGGAATATCATCACACAATTTCTGCATTACGATTCGTGCAGCCCCTGTATTTAGGCAAACACTTATCTCCGGTGCAATGCATGATTTCCCTATTATCAGGGGTAACAACCCGAGTTAATTACTATTCATCAGTAAATGCACTAATTTAATTAATGCCATAAAAACTACTGTACGCCGCAATCATATTTAAATGAATTTGGATGATATGGTGCATGGATCCACTTTAATTAATTCTCTTCTTCCCCTGAAACTTGGCAATCATTGCAAACACAGATATAATGCACGCATGCATGCTGTAATGGAAAGCACAACCCTGAAATAAATTATTCGCACAGTATTAAATCTTGGGTAACTTAGTGGCTACGATAGCGAGTTTTAAAACAGTTTTCTACTGAATTTATAGTGTGTGATCATATCATCTTGTAGAAACTTGAAAGATTTTTATCCAATCTACAAAATCAGGCAATCACTGCTAGCTCATATACAGCGCGTGTTTGCCTGCTTCGAGGGGCAGTACAAAGCTAAACTGATCCTTGTTTAAGTTGTCAAATTTGGTAATATAATTTTACACGTAGATAAAGTCGAACCTCGTTAAGACGAAGAAAACGACTTCGAAACTATGAGTTAAAGTTTCATCGATGTTTGGATGAAATTTTACCCCACGTCCACAAGTAGGAAATTAGGAAGGTGCTGCGACGCTTATCGGGGAATTCCCCGTTATACCGGACATATTTTTTTTTAAAATTCGGCAATAATGTACAAGTAGATACAGTCCAACCTCGTTAATACGAATCTTAACTCGTAAGAAACATCAAAATGTGTTCGTTTAAACCGTAGTTCGTATTATCAGAAATCAAAGTGAACACGACATCGACACATTTTTTGCTATGCAAAAAAGTCGTTTAACTCGGTCATCTAATCGCATAATTCGATCATATTTTTCACGTGTCTACATAATGCAAAAGCGCGAAACAAGTTTGAGCAGTTTTCATACAAGCACGGACACGTTTGGACAAGGCGCATGAGTGCATCTAACTAAGCATCTAATGCATAAGCGGCTGTACTCATATGGATTGTCTGCGTATTTTAGAAAAATAAAATTTCAGATATTGTTAAAACATTACTAACAACTTTTTTTAAAAAAAAATAATTTGAAAATATGTAAATAGGGGCCTACATACGAACAGTCAAATATAGGAATTTTTAAAACTTTTCAGCCGCTTATTGCGTTTAAACTCGCCGGAACCAACGTGATCGGATTAAACGGCTTTCAACGTTTTTCGAGTGGCATCAAACTGTCGTCCCACTTTAAACCCCCGTAATTAGGCAACAACCACTGGCTCAGACGCGATGCCTGATTGCCAGCCTCCAGGGGGCAGCACAAACACAATGCTTCCACAAATGGACGTATTAGTAGCGAAGATCACGATTTTTAAATGATTCGCTCGTTATCTGGAATTGAGCGAGTGGCTTTCGTACGAAATAGGAGAAGGGTAGATATATCGACAGCGTTTGCGGCAGTTACGCCGAAAACGTGACCAGAATTGCGATTGTGGAAAGTGCGTTTCAATGCTGCTCTCGATGGGGAAAAATCTCGTAGGCTGCGCTTGTACTCGCTAATCCCATCGTGTAGCGATAATCGTATCTTAATGTAATCAAGCTGGCGTCTATGCCATCTTAAAAAATGCTAGACTAATAAATAGAGCCAGGTGTACTTTAAGCAGCTTAACGCGCATGCGCCCGTGGATTCGGTTAACGACGTCTGCATTTCGAAGGGATGCTATGCGTAGTTTTTTAACTTTTTTTTTTACAAAAGTTGAACTGCTTGTTTTTACAAAAAAAATTCAAAAATAATGTAGATCCGGTCCTGTCTTACAGCGAACCGGGGATTTTAAGCGGAAAATTGCAAAAATTTCCGAAATTTACAGCTTCGCGAATAGGAATATATTTTCGTTTTAACGAAGGACTCGTCATTATTACTGTTTAATTAATGTGAAATTATTATTGTAAATTTTACCATCCATTTTTAAAATCATAGTTTAATTTCTCGACTTGGAGCTATTTATGTTTAATTATTTTTGAATTGTCCCGTTTAATTTTTTATGATTAAATTAACTTGGTAAGAATCCTAAATCTAAACTTCCCTTAAATAAATAAGGGAAAATAAAACAAAATTTATGCCTCAACATTCTCCAATTTTTTACTTTTATGAATATAGTAACTTGATAAGAATCCAAAAACGAAATAATTTCCAAATATATTTATTTATAGAAAAATAAATTAGAGAATTCAAAATTACCTAATCGTTACTTCATTTTTAAAAAAAAAAAAATAAACTTGGTAATAATCCAAAATTTATATAAACTTTCTCCAATTTTATTATTTTTATAAATAAAGTAAGTTGATAAGAATCCAAAATCGAAATAAATTCAGAGTTACTTTATTTATAAGAAATTAAAAGGGAAAATTCAAAATCAGATAATCATTACTTTATTATTTTTTTTTTAAAAAAAAAAGGAACTTGAAAAAGTACCGTTTATGGAGAATGACGTCATTACGTGGCAAAGAACGACGGGGAAATTGCATCAAAACTGAACGTCGATGTTACAAAAATTACGTACACGCTCGACATTCGATAATCCGAAATTGGCCTCCCTACTTGGTATTTGATGGACGCCAGCAATGGCTTTTAACGGTCGAAAGACGACGTTAAAAACGACCCAAAACGACATTATTATGAGGCGATTTATGACCCAAAAGCGTCGTTAGTGTTAGACCTTGAACGGCTTAAAAATGAAGTAGAGTCAATGGCTAATTATAATGACCCAATAGCAATGTCAATTACCAACATTTCAACGCATCTTCGCACAAATACGTCAATTTATTGCCAAATCGGCAGTTAGAACCGAATTAAGAAAATAAAACTGCGTAGAACAACAAAATTCAGAGGACAAAACTTCGACCTAAAAACAAAAGCTCACGATAAGGCATAATTTATCCAGAATTTAGAATTATCTCATACAGAATAATGAATTCTAAGCTGAAAAAGTTATGTGATTTCTCGGAAAATGTACCAATTTTCAGTTTGCTTCCCAGCCATGCATTCGTGCAATGCGTGGTTTTATATCGTAAAAAAGTTAATTCGAAATTCGTTTTCAACTAGAAAATGAACATTATGTTAGGTCATTGGAAATGGATTTCTCGTTTAACGAGAAGGTCAGTTTTCAAGAAAAATCAGTGTCGCATAGCGGTAAGCGTCTGCAATACCACTAAGCGACACCAGTTTTAAGCGACTGAAAACAAGCTCAACGTGAAAGCAGCAGCCTATGTCATGTAACTGCAAATTACGAGTTAAATTCTTCCAAAACAGGGCTTGGTAAAAAGAAGGTAAAATTGTACCTTCAATAATTACCCACCATAACATAACTCCATAAACCATATATGGTTAAAAGATCCGAGTACGAAAATCATTTTTCAGTTTAGTCCAAAAATTATCGATGCGAGGCGTAGCTTTCATCGTTTATAGTTTTTTATCCCCGGAGGAGATTCCTTAAAACTTCTCCAACTTAGGCCGTGGAGATCGATTTTGGATTGACCTTAATGATTCCCAGTCCAAGAAGAATAAGGGGGAAATGGGCCCAAATTGACAGAAATTCAAATTCAAAACGCGTGCTGTTGTCAAGGCAACGAGTTCTAGGCGCATAAACGATGGGTGGAGAAAACGTTTTAGACGGGTGATATATGAAAGAGGCCTCCGGAGTTAACCCCCTCCCCCCAAAAAAACGGACCTACCTTCGGTAAACACGGGGCGTGGAAAACTCTTTCCTATACCCTTTGCATTTTTCGGGAAATTTCACTTCGCCCAAGGAGCCAAAACACGTTTATGAGTGACGATAAAAGGAAAAAAAAAATTCAGATGGAGAAATTAATACTTAAACGCCTGAACGTCGAACCAAAAACGGTTTTTGGCCTCAATTGAGAAAAACGACGAAATACAGCAATAGCCGCATAATTCGATTGACTTTGCATTCAGCGATTTTGACAGAATTAAACGACGAACGTCAAAAACACGTTAAGAGTACACGTTTGTAAAAATAAGTCGATTTAATCGTACGTAGGTATTTATATATTTTTAAAATTTATTTTATTTTTTAAAAAAAGTTGTAAGTAGTGTTTGATGTTCCTTGTTTACAGCAACGGCTGAAATTATTTTTCTAAAATAATTACCGGTACCGGTACATATGTGCATGGCTACACTTTCGACCAATAATCTGTGTCTTAAAAATCTGCTTTCGGAATTCCAAAAAAAGAACGTTACAAACATTCTTGAAAGCTATCAGCGCTTCTTGTAAACTCAGCCTGGCTCGGCTAAGCTTTCTTTGTGCGCGCACTCATGTAAAACGCGTGCCGCATTCTTATCCCACTTGGTGGCGCGAGTGTACGCTGAGTGGTAAGCGCCTGCAATAAAGCATTCTTTGTGCTCGCAGCCTTAGAGTAGTAATGAAATTCGATATAGCTTGTATAATCTTTTTAATAGTCGTTTCGTTCGTTTTAAAGAAAGCGAAAAAAAAGGCCTCATTTTCGTGTTTGGGAATCGCTTTGACAGTTCATTAACGGGGTTCGGAGGAGAAATACTATTTTTAGGAAGCAGCTGAAATAAATTGAATTAACGGCTCGAGAGTCAATCTTATTCAAGCGTTCTTATTGCTGGCAACAGCTGAGCTCACTTTTACCGAATGCGTTCTTATAAAAGCTTGTAAATTATATTTTTTTTAATTAGCGTAAGAATCTAATAGCGGCGAGTTCGTCGTAACGAAACGTGGGCGGTATTGTACGGCTTTGGGAAAAATTGAAAAAGTCGATAAGTCGGTGCGTCGTTAGAGCATTAATTTTTGGTGCTTCGTTATAGAGCAACAGCGGCACCTATAATTCCACATCGGGGCTTCGTTTTATTGTTTCTACGCGCCATCAATAATAATTAGCCGCCTTTAATCCCGAGCCCACGTTTTCCAAATAATGGGGCTTTCGGAACATATTTTACATCGTAAAACTCGATCAACTCCCATTATTATACGAACCGTCGTATATACGCACTTCGAAAACAGATGGGAGAATCGAGAGTTATAGTCCGCTGGAGGGAGCCCGTGCAGCCCAATACAGTCGCCAGGGGATAACAAAAAAGTATAAAGTCGAATCTCGAGGTACGTCGACATTTGTTCGTTCAAACCTATAGTTCGTATTATCGAAAGTCGGACAAATCATGACTTCAACGATAAGAACTAAATTAAGTTTCGTCCAAGTTCGGATGAAATCTTTTACCCCCGTCTATGAATAGGTATAGGTGTTGCGACTTATTTCGGGGAATTCCCCGTTATCAAGTATTTTTTTTTTTCATTTTGTCTAAAGTTCGTTTTAACGAAACGCAGCGCGAATGCTCGGGAACTCGAACATCGATTTCTTTTAGGCGAAAAATTTGTAATATCCGAATTCGGAAGTCGTCTTAAACGAAGAAATGAACATGATTCGACCATACCCTATAGGATGGGGATTGGAGATGAGTTCGTAGTATCAGAACTTCGTAATAAGCGATTTCTTCTTAAGAGAAACTGGCAGCCAGACGGTGGAAATGAATCGATGGACTCGACGGAAGCCCTGAGGGGCCCGCGTGCGCCAATTCACGCATGATGGACGACGATTCCTTCCGGTCGGAAGTGATCCCGGTTATCTTCGCCAATTCGAGCATTGATAGAACCTTAACAAATTGCGAAAAAGATTCGATCCACGAGCGTTCTAGGGTCCTAGTTTAGCGCATTTTCAACACATCGGAAACTTGTTAAGAAGAATTTTCTTTATACGAATGTCAGATAACACGAACTCATTTCCAGACCCCGTTCCAGGGAATGGACGAATCGTGTTAATTTCTTCGTTTAAGACGAATTCAGAGTTCGGATATTACGGATTTTGGGCTAAAATGAATGAATCCCGAGCATTCTTGTTACGTTACTTTAAAACGAACATTCGACGATATGAAAAATAACATATGTTATCAAAAGTTTACTGGATGATGTCATCAGAATTTTAATTGATGACGTCACTCATTATAAATTACTCATTTTGTGGACATTTAATCTCACATTCTTTCGAATCGGGCATATTTTTCGTACATTTAATGGACATAAAAACCAACAAATAATCTGACGTATTAGGACGTATATTCGGATGTCCCAACAATGTCCGATTAAATTAATTTGCACACAATGAATGACGTCCATGTCCAAAACAAATGTTGGATGACGTCATCAGAATTTTAATTGATGATATCATTAATAAAAATTACCCATTTTTCGAACATTTTTTTCGGAAATTTAATCGGGCATTTTTTCAGACAATTTATTTAACGTCCAAAAAAAATCGGACATTTATGTGAAATTTAATCGGGCATTTTTTCAGTCAATTTGTTCAACGTCCAAAAAAGTCGGAAATTTTTCGGAACAATTTTTCGAACAATTTGCTCAATGTCCAAAAAAATCGTATGTTTTTCGGAAATTTAATCGGTCATTTTTTTCCGACATATACTTGGACATCCGAAATTCCAAAAGTACCTTCTTAAGTCGGGGAAAGACGTTAAAAAAGATACGTTAATTATGAGTGGGAATTTCCCGAAATAAGTCGCAGCGCCTTCCCATTCACAGACGTGGGTTAATTTGGATTTCATCCAAACTTTGTCGAACTTTAGTTCTTATCGTCGAAGTCACGTTTGGTCCGACTTCCTATAATACGAACTACGGTTAAAACGAATTTTTCGAGGTAGTGAAATGGAGGATGGATGGCGTGTTCGTCATTACCATCCTCGCCTTTGCATTTAGTAGCGTAATTCGCACGTTGGCTTTTTTATCCTCATTATCCGCATCGAGCGGAAAGAATGAAGAAAGGATGAAACAAATCAAATATTCATAGCGGAGAAAAAGCTCTAACTCCAAATTGCTTTTCTCTTTTTATTCTCATTTGCATTAACGCTCTTCTTCCTCGCAACCTCAACTTCGCTTATAGCGAAATGTTAAATATGGTTAAAAAGCAGCTCGCGAAGATTATTTAAGATCGTTAACGCTTACGTGCGTTTCTTAATCAACTCGCGCTTCGGAGAACATATCGCCATTTTGGATTTTCCATCGCATTTATTCATTCGCTGTATTTGATGAAGGAACCTTGTTGCGAAGAAGTCGCTTTATACGAATTTCCGATAGTACCGACTCGTTTCCAGTCCCCCGTCCTAGGGCAATGTTAATTTCTTTATTTAAGACAAATTCCGAGTTCGCATATTGTCAATTTTTGACTAAAACGGATGAATTTTCGAGTTCCTGAGCTTTCGCGCTACGTTTCGTTAAAACGAACTTTAGAAATTATGAAAAAATAATTATGTACTGTTCTTGATAACGGGCAACAGAATAAGCACATCCCCTCCCACCCCTTTTTCATCCCACACATCGGTACAAAAATATGTCTACTTCAAAAAATAGATCAAAAAAAATGTTGAAATTTTGAAACTTTGTGAAATAAAAATGTTGAACTTTTTGAAAAATTGGCATATAAAAATGTTTACATTTTGAAAAATTGGCATATAAAAATGTTTACATTTTGAAAAATTGGCATATAAAAATGTGAACATTTTTGAAAAATCGACATATAAAAATGCTCCCATTTTTAAAAAATTGGCAAATTTGATTGGAAAAAATGTGAAGTTTTATAAAGTAGAAATTTTGAAATATTGACAATAAAAATGTTCAAATTTTGAATCATTGAAAAAAAAAATGTTCAAATTTTGAAATATTGACAAATAAAAATGTTCAAATTTTCAAATATAACCTTGGGAAAAAGTTACAAATTAGCCTGGAAAATGTTGTAAAATTTACCTAAAAACAACCTTTATAAAAGAATTGACGTCATGTCACATAAAAATACGTCAATAACATAATTTCATACAGAATTTTGCATTCTAGGCTGAAAAATGTATGTGATTTCTAGTAAAATGAAACAAATCTCAGTTTGCTTCCTAGCCATGCATTCGTGCAATGCGTGGTTTCATATCGTCAAAAAGTTCGCTTTAACGAAACGTAGCTCGAATGCTCGGCAACTCGACAACGAAAAATTTGCAATACCCCAATTCGAAATTCGTCTTCAACTAGAAAATGAACATTATTCGTCCATATCATAGGACGCGGGGACTGCAGGAGACAATTTCGTAGGATCCGAAATTCGTATTAAGCGAGTTCTTCTTAACGAGGTTTCACCGTATTACGTTTTTAACCGAATGACCTTAAACCGATGACCCACCCCTGTAAGCGTCGTTGGAGGTCATCGCAAAAATAGCTCGTGAGATAATAACGGTAGCAACCGTTAGTTTTATCTAATCTTCCGTTAACGGGATTAATGAAGTCGGAGTGTTTTTATCTTCGCTAGGTGCAGGGGATATCAGAGGCGATGTTATCCCCTTCCATTGTTTGTTTTGGGGGTCGTTTGTTGCGAAACAATAGGTGGCGCGCCCGCATTAAAAGCAACTGATAAACGACGATTAAGTCGCGCGTTGCATCGAGCCTAATTAAAGCCGAGTTAATTATTTACGAGCAATTCATTAGCATCGTTGACGGTAAGTCCATGTCAGATCTAAAATCACGGAAAAAGTATAGGCCTCTTTTTCATTGGCTTACGGGTCGGTTCGGGCGCTCCTAGATTACGCGCAGGTGGCGCCACCGCATCTGGTGGGCGTATACACGTTCCAAAATCTTAATGCAGTAATCGAGATTGTGCGATGTAAAAGTAAATATATTTTCAAGTATTCGATGTAAACTTAAGTTGAACCTAAGTTAGGAAACCCTAGAAGATTCTGAGATAATCTTGAATGGATTCTGCATGGGGAATTTTTCGATCAGAATCTTGGGATAATTTTAAGTGGATTCTAAGAGAATTATTTGAATAGAACCGTGGGATGATGTTGAGTGGATTCTGAGAGAATATTTTAAGAATCTTGGGATAATCTTGAGTGGATTATGAGGGAATTTTTCTATCAGAATCTTGGGATAATCATGAGTGGATTCTGAGGGAGTTTTGAGCAGAATCAATCGTGTGGTAATCTTGAGTGGATCCTGAGGGAATGTTGAGCAGAATCTCGAGATAATCCAAAACGGATCCCAAATCTATTCTGAGGTAATCTCAAAGGTGCATTTGAGGCAATCCTATGCAGATTCTTAGAGAATACTAAAAGATATACTCCGATGGATTTTCAGGTAAAATACTTTATAGTTTTCTAATGCAACTGTATGCAGTGAAAACCCCTTAATTCGATCACGCATAATTCGGTCAACCATTTTATTCGATCAAAACCTTCAGAACGGATATTTTCCTACGCTGCCATTTCTACAAAAAGAGTCGGTTAATCCGATCGTCTCATCGCATAATTCGATCCTATTTATATCGTGTCTACGTAACGCGAACGCGCGAAAAAAGTTTGAGCGTGTTTCGTACAAGCACGGACACGTTTGGACAAGGCGCATGCGTGCATCGAAGCATCTAATGCCAGTTTCTGTACTCAGATGGATATTCTGCGTTATTTAGAAAATGAAATTTCAGCCGTAGCAAACAGCCAACATTAAACACTAATTACAACTTTTTTTAAAAAAAAAAATGTATGTATACTTTTAAAAATATGTAAATACATGCGTATATACGATTAAATACTGTATATGTAAATGTATTTTTAAAACATAGAACAAATTATTTTGGTAAGGTCAATGTTTAGCTTGTTTTTTGACATTCATCGTCTATTTCGGTCAAAATCACTCCGCAACCAACGTGATCGAATTAAGTGGCTTTCACTGTACTACTGCGAAATAATATTCACATAACGCTATATACACGCTCTCTCCTCATTATCTTTTCGTATATGAGATGCTATTTCTCTATTCATCCCCTCGAATATTCTCTCAATTCTATAATCCGGCCAAATCACAGTTTTTACGCTCGACGAGAGATTCGAGATGATTTTTGCCAAAAATGTGGCGGTGTTTGGAGCGCGTCGTTCCGGTCCATCCTATTGGCTTAATGCGAAAGAATAAATATGCAAATTCATCCGCAGCAACAATAACCTTTATGCTAATTCAGGCCGAAAAGATAATGAGCTCCAGGATTAAATTCTCTCGGCGAAAATTGTTTTTAACTAACCCTAGCGTTGGTCATTTCGGGCGTTGAATTTCACTAATGACTCGCATAATTAAAACGGATAGATGCGTAGTTTTAGGAGAGAATTAAGTCTAATGAACTCGTTTTCGTGCACGAAATTCGGGCTTTGGTAAGAGCGCCGCGACATCGAATCTTAATACGATTTCAGAAATGATGCCCTTTTAAAATTTTCACCAATTCAAGACTCGATGTAGGACTATTAATACGAATTTATGATAATGTACTACGAACACACTACCAGCCCTTCTTCAAGGGTATGGACGAATGATGTTCATTTCTCCGTTTAAAACCAATTCCGAACTCGAATATTACGCATATTTGCCTAAAACCGATGAATTTTCGAGTTAATTCCGAGCGTTCGTCCAATGTTTCGTCAAAACGAACTTTAGATAATATTAAAAAGGTACGTTATGAACGCGTGCCAATGTCAATATAATGCTAAAAATGTAACCAGACAATTACAAATAATACACACACCAATTTACGAAACTTATTCAGAAATAATAAAACGTGAGCATGATTCGAAAAATGCACTAAAATAAGTAAAGAATGGGTAATAAATTCGACCAGAGTCTCCCACAAAAATTTCATTTTCAACTTCCTTGACTTTATTTTCCAGGTGTTAAAAAAATCGACACAGTAAAATATTTTTCAAAATTTACTAATGAAATTTTGAAAATCGGGGAATTTTGTATTCGGGAAATGTCTATGAATTTGTACTCTAAAAACGTGCAAAATTTTGCAAATTTGTCCTCGGAAAACGTGGAGAATTCTTCAAATTTGTCTCCAGAAACTGTTGCAAATTTTGCAAGTTTGTACTGGGTAAATGTAAAAATGTTTCCAAACGGGTCCTGACTCCGTTGAATTTTCCTCACTTTTCCAAAAAAAAAAAAAAAGTCATTCTTCCCTGACTTCTTGACTTTTCCAGATATTTTCAAGTTCCCTGACTTTTCCAGGTCTTCTAGGTCTGGGGGAATCTTGTCGATTCTTTATCCAATTTTTTGTACTGAACGAAAATGGAACAATCGCCCATTCGCAAATGGATTCAAAAATTGTCGGAAAGATGGACGCCTTCGCTCCTCTCCCCTTTCAGCGAGTGATTTTTCAGGCCGGAAGTGTCGGTCGGCCATCTTGGAAAGGCAGCGTGGGTTTTCCAAATGGGATCGTAATGCTCTTAACGGTCACTCGGCAAGTTAATGGAGTCGAAAGCGCCATTAACCGAAGCCGTGGCAATGAATCAAATCGGTAGCGCAATGGCCACCTGCTGCCAAAAGCAGCACTTCCGTCATCATGGTGGTCACCTTTCTCGACGAGAAGATCGTATCTTTTGTCGGGAGGCTTTCGAAGGTGACATCTATTGCCTCCGAACTCTTAATGGCCTCGCGATGACCACTGCCCAGTTTCCTTCCTACAACAGCTTACGGTACATTACATCGGTGTTTCTCAACCTTTTTACCCCCACGGATTGTTGAAAATAGTAAAAATATTTTCTCAAAACGCTAAAGTAGAAATACGAATCATTATAACAGTTAATGCCCTCAGAAATTTCATATCCAACTTTCCTGACATTTTTCAGATTTTAAAAGAAATTTCCCCGAGCGAGACAATGTTAAAATTGACATATGCCGATGCTATCCACGATTTTGCAAAAAAAAAATTTACGAACGATAATTTGGAACACTTTTACAAAATTAGCGCGAGAAAATTTAAAAAATTTGAAAGTTTGCTTCGTAAAATGTTACTTAAGTTTCGAAAATTTGTCCTCGGAAAAGACTGGAAATTATGCGAATGTGTCCTCGAATGTAGTTGAAAGTTTAAAATTTGTGCTTGGAAAAGATTTGAAATCTTGCAAATTTGTCCTCGAAAACTGATGAAAATTTTGCAAATTTCTCCTCGAAAAATTTGGAAATTTTTGAAAGTTTGTCCTCGAATAATGTTGAAGATTTTGCAAATTTGTCCCCGGAAAACGTGGAAAATTTTGCAAATTTGTCTTCGAAAGCTGTTGAAAATTTTGCAAATTTGTACTGAGAAAATTTTTAAATGTTGGCAAATGCTCGAACTAACCACGTAGAAGCATCAATTGTGGATTGTGGCAATATTAATACGCTGAATTTTCCTGACTTTTTCAAAAGTAAATCATCGTTTCCTGAGTTTTCCTGGTCCGTGGAAGCCAGTTTGTTTATATGGTTTTATGGTTGTAGTATCAAAATCTAATAATACAAAATGGAAACTCTACAGTTATCAAAAATAATCAAAAACCGAGCGGACGTCCGAGCTTTTTCACGAACCGGCGCGGCGGGTGAGAAACACTGCAGTACATTCTACGCATGCGCACAAAAAAGGACGCGATAAGGTGTGCATGCGTGGAAGGCACCCCCGTAAAAGTTCGTATAATAGAAAATTCCTAATCCATAAAAACATCCAAAAGAACGAAAAATATTCGTTCAAATTTATTTGTTTATATCCACTTTGAATTGTTTTCGCGCAATCTCCACCCACGCTTCCGGTTCCATTAATACCTTTTCCTAGATTCATATTCTTAATCGTAGCTATGATTTTGTGGACACTCGTCCGTTTAACGATAAAAGGATTGGGATTACGGTCCATAAATCGCTTAAAACGAATTAATCCGTTTAGTCGTCTTAAGCCGAGGGTCGTCCGTCAACGGAAGGCGAAGGCGTTTATGGGCGGCCCTCGGGGTCAAAAGCTCTCTTTGGTCGAGCGAATCGAGGCCGAATTAATGAGTAAACAAGGAGCAACATCAGCGCCCCCACCCACCATTGTTCCCGAAAAATCGACGAAGGACAATAGCGATGAAATTAATCCGGAAGTCGAAGGGGATTAGGCTTAAGGAGTTCTAAACTGCAGCGCCGTAATTAAAATGCCTCGTCAGCGCCACCCAACGTCTGCCGCAGCCCGGGTCGAAAGGTCAACGATTAAAGCGCCGCACTGTTGCCGAATTTTTGGATGCGTTGCCCCGTGACGTGGGTTTATCCGCTTATAAGACTAAAGGAGAACAACGTACACCTACTTCATAATAAAAATGGGGCGTAATTCGTGAATCGAAGGGAGTAAGTCACTCAATTACGTGAGTTTATCCACGATTTTGAAAAACCTACACAGGACAACTTTCAATATATTTTCCAATGTTAAGTAATTTTTTTTTTAATTTTGTAAAATTTGTATGACAATTTTTGTTTAAATTTAAGAAAAATTATTATAATTATGTGGAAAATTTTGCCAAATTGCATTCGGAAAAGGTCGCAAATTTAGAATATTTTTTTACTGTGAAAAGGCAGAAAAAAAATGGTAAATTTATCCTCGGAAACCGTTGAAAATTTCGCAAATTTGTCTTCCAAAAATGTGGAAAATCTTGCAAATTTGGAAATTTTTTAAAAAGTTTGGATATGGGCTCTGAACTAGGCTAACCACGTAGAAGCATTGATTTTGGATTGTTACAACATTAATATGTTGAATTTCCCTGACTTTTTCAAAATAAGTCATTCTTCCCTGATAATTCAAGTCATTTTCAAGTTCTCCGACTTTTCCAGACATTTTCAATTTCCCCGACGTTTTCAGACATTTTCAAGTTCCCCGACTATTCAGACATTTTTAAGTTCCCCGACTATTCAGACATTTTCAAGTTCCCCGACTATTCAGACATTTTCAAGTTCTCAAACTATTCCAGACATTTTCAAGTTCCCCGACTTTTATATTTTGTTGATGATTGGAATTACTTTCAATTAGTTTGAACTAAGTGAGTCATCCGAATGCGGAAAAGCACGATGGAGTGTGTAGACGGTATTGTAAAACAGTTATTAGTCATTAAAACTGAGGTGAATGCTCTTTTCTTTTTAGGTAGATGGCGCTACCTTTAAATCCTTTCGCTTCTATTTGCGTATCATCGTTAAATTGAAAAACAAACAAGTTCTTCCTTCAGTTTACTTTTTCACCGCCGTGTGTCCTTCCGCCTTGGTAGTTAAGGGCGAGAAAAGCAAATATGACACCCGAATAATAAGGTGAACATTTCGTAGCCCACGACACTCGACCTAGAGGTTATATTTTAGCTTTTTTGCCCTGCATTTATTTATCTCCCGGCGCATTAATGACTTTATTAGCTGTTTTATGACGTCATATTGTGCGGATGTTTGCGCAGCGCCACCTACACCCACCCTGGGGTGTTACCCGTGTTTATCGAATGTTTACTCCAGACGTTTAATCGAATTACTGCCCATGTCCGGGTGGAAAATTGAGGACTGATGTTAAAATAATTCGAGAATAATGCGAAATTTTGAAATTTACAGAAATTACGGATATTACAATGATACGAAATATTTAAAAATGATAAAAAAATACGAAAAGAATTTCTGAAAAAAATAAAAATGGAATTTTTTAATTCCATATATTTATTTTTCCATAAAAACTCAAATGTTACCATTGACGTAACATTCCTTTTTTTTCATTCATATTTGTTGAAATTAATTTTTACATTTTTTAAAATTTAATTTCACACCTTTTGAAATTTATCTTCACATTTTTAGAAATCTATTTTTTCGTAAAAAACTCATAAAAACCCAAATTTTACAACTAACCACGTAAAATACATGCCTTTTTTTCCATTCATACTTTTTGAAATTTATTTTCACACCTTTTGAAATTTATCTTCACATTTTTAGAAATTTATTTTTCATAAAAAAAACCCCATAAAAACACAAATTGTACAGCTAACCACGTAAAATACAATCCTTTTTTCAATTAATATTTTTTTAAATTTATCTTCACATTTTTTAAACTATTTTTCATGAAAACCCATAAAACCCCAAATGTTACAACTAACTTAAAATACATTCCTTTTTTCCATTCATATTTTTTGAAATTTATTTTTACATTTTTCAAAATTTATCTACCCATATTTTGAAATTTATGTTTCATAAAACCAAATAAAATCCCAAATGTAATAACTAAGGTAAAATATACTCCTAATAACATTTATTCATAACTATAACGATACAATATTTTCCCACGAATGATGACATTTTCGATCGTATTTTTAGAAATTGTATATTTTGAAACATACGTTTAATGCATTATTTCTGGGAAACAGTACGTTTCACACCAATAAAATTACAAATTACATTCCACGAGATCTCATTAATGCCATCTATAATTTCTGTAACTTTCATTCATTCAATTTTTTCTAAAAAGTATATCTCGTATGTTTTATATTCATATGAACATTCGTATATACATTTTTTTAAATTCATACGTATCTATGTCGAGTAATTTTCAGAGTGCGCAGTTTGTGGCCATTATTCACGAAAATAATAGACTAAGTCGTAATCTAATAGTACAATTTACGTCGACAGAAAACAACAGGATAAGAAAATTAAGGCCACGTGACTCGCGTGGCATATCCTGCGTATAACCCGATATTAAATTCTGCCAAATTAAACCGAACATCTGTCCATTTCAGCGGTTATTTGGCCAATTAAAACACCCCCGTATACCGTCCATTCATCCGGCTAAATAGGAGAATGCATCGGGTGTGCAATTTAAAAGTTTTAAATTGGGTTAAAACCATGTTACAAAAATTGTAAAAGCCTTTTCGATACGCAGCAAATGAAAATTTTCAAAATAAAACATGGATGGGATGATGGGGAGGGGGGCGATAAGGGGAAGGCATTGTGAAAGAATCGAGGATAAGCGCCATCTTCCGTATAATTAACTTAATATTAAATGCGGCGCGCGTATTATTAAGCTCTTTTCATACAATAATTGGTATTGACAAACAGGAAAATAAAAAACTTAAAAGCCTATTATACGCCAAACATTTCTCCGCTTCCTCTCACGTGATATAACCAAGGACGAGATTTAAGGCACGAATTACTTGAAATTTCAGAGGAAATGTATAAAGCAGTTGACGTTTAATCCAATTTGATAAAGCCCCGGCTTCGATGCTTGTCAAGATCAGGAAATATGCCATGAAAAGTCATCAATTCGACAGGCAGAATAATCAGCTGATTGTATCAAAAAAATTAACGATAATAATGCGTGGGACGTCATCGGTTAAGCATCGCTGATATACAGTGAAAGCCCGTTAATTCGATCACGATTCAGTCAGCCATTTTATTCGATCAAAACATTCGGTTTCGAATCCGATCATATTTATCCCGTGTCTACGTAACGCGAACGCGCGAAACAAGTTTGAGCGTGTTTCGTACAAGCACGGACACGTTTGGACAAGGCGCAAGCGTGTTTCGTACAAGCACGGACACGTTTGGACAAGGCGCAAGCGTGCATCTAAGCATCTGATGCAACAGGAGCTGTTATTCTTCTATATATCTATAAAAGGCAAAACGCCTCCATCTTGGTACGACTGGCGTTGCTTGGTACGACTGGCATTGGTACGACTGGCGTTGTGCGTAAATGGGCCGTTCAAAAGGTACGCTTTCCTCTAGAGCGTAGGGGGGACGGGCATTACGAAGTCCCCTTTTCGGATCGCACCTTTCAACCGCGCTTCGAGCGTGTCCGTGGGGAATTCCTAGGCCATCAATCTTTCACATTTACCCCGGGGCCATAAAACTGTCACTTGGTATACAACGTTCAGCGCCGCCTAGCGGCCAACTTACGAAACTCAAACATTTTCCAATTTATACATTCTTAACCCGTGAAATCAAAATGTCAAAGTTATCATTTCGCACACAGGGCGGCACTGCGGTGTTTTCAGGGACCCGAAACATCAATGGAGCGCCCCTACTTACTGTATATTACGCATAATGTGGTTACGGGGCCGCGGTCTTTCGGAGCCCCTTAACCGTTAGGTTACTTATAACTTTCAAAGCAATTTAACCCCGGGCAAAGCCGGGTTTTTCCGCTAGTAACATATAAGATAACAATCAAAACACATGTAATGGTATTATAAGGCACTGAAAAAGTTATATCACTTCATGACAGCATGCTAAAACGTGCTACAACTTGCTAGCTTGATAAAAATTATGCTTACAATTGCATGCCAGTATCGTATCAGCAACGTATAATCATACATAACGTTAGACATCATGGGAGTATGTTGACAACATGTCATAGGGAGGGAATTGCTCTAACAGACATTGAAATTTAGAATCGAGAAAAAGGTGGTTGATTTTGAATAAAAGTTTTGAATCATTTGCACCTCAGATACCTTGAGTGGCTCACCTATGGCATCCTCTCAAACAGTTCCTGATGGAATAGATCATCGTCGTTTGACACTCCAGAAAGATCATATTCAAAATTTAATGAAGTTGTTGCAAATTTACCTCTGACCTGAAACAACTTCAAAGGTTCCGCATCCTCATCTTGGAGTAGTTGGAAACCAGGTGGTTGCAGATTTCGATAGGTAAGTTGTGATGTTGGGGTTGTGCTGACTGGGGAAGGTGGGTCCCCTACCGACGATATTGAGGCATCCCCCTCATTGTGCTGTTCTTCCCCATGATGGGATGAATCGTCATCGGTGTCCGAATCGACGATTCATCTATAACAGCAGCCGACTCTGTAGGAATTAACGCTGCGCCACCTGCCATGGCAGATTTGGGGATGAGTATCAGATGTAACATGTACCTGAGCTTCTCCTTATCGGTCACCATAGGCCTCGCTGTGGATCCACTGCCAGACGTTGCCACCGCCGAAGTAGATTTTTCGGACTTCCGAAGCGGCAGGATAGCTTTTCGCGGTCGTTCCCTCGGAAGTCTCAATCGTCACGTTGAGTTGTAGTTCTGGCTGTGTTGCTGCAATGGTCGATTCCGTCAAGGAAACAACCACAAGCACGCTCTGAGAGAAAGTGTTCGTATCGGTTGGCAGGACCGAATGCTGCGCCTGGACGTAGGCTCCACTGTCAGGCACATGTGTTATAGCGGTTGGCAAATTTCCATTGCTCGGTGTTCCTGCAACAATGATGGAGAGTTGGAATGCTGTGCTCAGCCTGTTGTATTAAAATTTGCCACTGTTCGGATAACGTGATTCATGCACCAATTGACCAGGTCGTCGTCGAACGGCCTGGCTATCAGCATGGTGTTGTTGTGTGTTGGAATATACGACTGTGGAATGTTCGGAATAGGATTTTGTCCTGAACTGGTGAGTGCATTTGGTACATTGCTTCCATAGTTGATAGTTGACACTTCAGTAGAAAACTGAAAATCCCTTGTATCCCTCTGAATCTGTTATTGCAGCAGTAATTTCGGAACTTTCGTTGAACTCCATGTCTGGATATGAGACATTGTCTTGGTTTACACGTAAGTCGTCTTCGTTGAAATTCATTATAAAAATTGACTTGAGTGAACAGATCAATTGCTTTCGAAAAATAAAGTGAAATTGAACCTTATGTCCACCAGTATCCCTAGTATCTATAGATAGGCGCATGTCTTTTGTACCATTTGATATCCTTTGGTTTTGTCTTGTCTCAAAGACAGACGATAATTTATTGGAATTAGAATAAAACAAATGACCACCTGATAGTTGGAAATTAATTTTCATTGCTTACTGGATTGAAACCTTTGGGAATTGCATTCCGAATGTGAGGGGACATGTTGTTGGACATTCTTAAATGCTTTTTGGCTGGACCTTTTCTCCATTGCATTTATTGATGCATGGTTTATGGAAAGTGACCCTTGAGCATATGTGCCAAAGCATAAACCGATTCACAGATGAAAGATTTGCACATGTCACAGGAGACTTCTGCCTTCCAAATAGGTGGCCAGCAGAAGCCGATCAACTTCAAACGAACCGAGATTGGTTTACAAATCTCTGAAATATCCGTAAAGAGTGGTTTTGTATACAAGAAAGGATTTGGTCAAGCAGTAACAAGCGGGCAAGTGAATAGCTCGGCGGTGTGTAGTTACACTCATATAAAATTTCGCACTTAAGGATTTTTATATATCAGGAATTTTAGCGTGTCGAGTGCTAATAACATTTGTTTTTTTACCAAGCAACCAAATGACATTTTGTATAGAGTCCGCAGTGCTAATCTTTGCAGCATTTTACATTTGTTTCGCGTTTTGAATGATATTTAATGGGTTTGATCGATTGAATTTCGGAAATTGCCTTCGGAGATTTATTTTTCTCGCCTTGCGCTTTACGCGTGCTAGATGACTTCCGAGGAATATGCCGGAGCACGCTGCGAACGTTGAAAACACATTCCAACGCATGACTCAGCAGAGTACGGCAATGCCGACCTCCCCTAGACTCGGACTATTTGGACATACCTGACACCCTGGCAAAAGCAGGAAATGCCCGCAATTAAACTAAAATGGATATAAGTATACATGTACTTGCAAAATGTCTTTAGTAAAAGTGTTGTTTATTAACTTTACACCATAAACTGTATAAACAAATTATCAGATAACATAATATCGTAAGCCTTAACAAATCAATGTTGCTGATGATCGATTTTACACGCTCCGTTGGTGAGTTTAAATAGGGGAAAACTGTCACTGTGTATTAGCCATACACATGACGAGGTTAATCACGTAGCATGTGCGCCAATGTTTTACGGCTAAAACACACCTAAACATATACAGGGTGATTACTAAAGTCACGTCTCAGAGAAAAAAATTATATCTTTAAAATGGTAAGAGATACGAAGATAATTCTTTCAAGTACTTTAAGAGTTTTTCATGTGCTATCCGGAAACCATATTCCATGTGACCTTGGTCCTTCATGTGCTAGGTCTTCACATTTTGCAGATATCTCAGAAACCGCTGCAGATTAGTTAAAATTCTAGTTTTAAGTTTTAAGAGTTTGCTCTAGTTTTATTGAGACAGAATATGTCCTTTTGCTCCAGAGCTCCTTCAGCACCCTTACGCGTATGTCTCTTCGCGATCGCCAATAAGAATCAAGAAAAGTGGACTATCTTTCGTAAACGTTTTTGCTTGGAAAACTGTTTATATTCCCTGCGATAGCCGCAGGAACTTGTCGAAAGCAGTACGATAACTACTACCCCGCTCCCATCATCACGGTGGAATAACACTGTCGTGTCACGATCGCACTTGTAGATGAAAAAAATGCGTGCAGGAAACTTGAAGTTGTTCTGAGGGAAGTAGGTCAAACTCTCCAAACCACGTTGTTGGTAAGCAAGCAACGTGAAAACAACTGGAATTAACGTATGAATTGTTAAGCAAACTTTAAATGACTCGATGAAACTCCGATCATGAAGCTGCATCCGCACCTTTGGTGAGTTTGGTTGGTTGGTTGGTTGGTTGGTTGTGGATTTTTAACGTTGGCCTATTTCTGCACACGAGGGCTAAACACCAACG
>JAQGAO010000410.1:0-35825 GCA_034697705.1 Ommatoiulus sabulosus | reverse complement strand
GGAAAATTTCCCTGACCACTCACAAATTTCCCTGACATTTCCATGACTTCCCTTACCACGATTTTTTTCCCTGACTTCCCTGACCTGTGGCCACCCTGAAGGTGCTGTCTTCAAAACAGTCATTAGCCCATGAAGCATCGGAGGAACTACTTCATTGCTCATACACTACACGACTACCACCGAGTATAATTTGTATTCGAAGTTAAGACCGAACATCCTAATCCTTACCTGATACTGGTTTCAACTGGTCACTTTCAAAGATATCCCCGCGATTTCTACGTTATTCTCACTAGCAAATACGAAAACTTACACTGGCATAAGTCTGGACTAGCTTTTTATACCCAACATTGACCTGTTCCATGACATAGGACATATCCTTCCTAGACTACCGTATGCCCACATCAGCCCCACCTGGGTACACATATGCAAATCAGATGATTTTCATCAAAAAGACCCAAATGGGTCACTCCCCTTCTGTCGCGCTAAACTCCAACAACCAAAATAATCCAAAAATTTATAATGGCAGTTGGCCACTGCACAGCCGGTTGTGTCAAATTTGCATACTGAGGGGTCGCACCCCCACCTGGTGACAATTGACCTCTTCGTGCCAGCTCGGGGTGCTGAACAGCGACACGGTCTTTTAATGGCCACTCCTGTGGGTGACCTCACCTGTTTAGGGGATACCCTCATCAACCCAGGTAGAGAACAAAGAACAGCTGCGCCCTCTACTATGGCACGTGTGCGTTTGAATTCACCTGGTACACTCTAGAGACGCATTATTTGGCGCGTGGCACGCTTTTTATATTAAAACCCTCACCCTAAACCATCCCACCTCCTGATCATCGTTTTCCCAGACCATAGGGGGATTTGTACCCATTGTTACGAATCCATCCCACCATGGTCACTTCCGACGTGTTGATTATTTTTTATTTCGACTTCGCCGATCTTGGCAGGCTTTATTTGGTGGACTCAAAAGTTTCAGGGTGTGCTTTAACTAGTTCACCATCCCTTAAGTGAAGCCCACCCCCACACCTATCATCATTTTAGGCAGACGAAATTAAAAGTGAAAAACCCATCCAGCGGAACCGACGTGTTTTTGCGAGGAATGTCCGTTTCGGATGGATTTCAACAATGAAAAAAATATGAACAAAAAAGAAACGAGGGGCAAGAAAAGTTTGAACGCTGAAGAAAGGCGAGAAAACAGTAATTATCCTCCTTAGTTTCACCACGTGGACGCCAGGGCACGCGCTTGAAATGGACATCCGGTGGCCACAAAAAACTTCATTGCCAAAATGAAAAGGTTATCAGAGGTCGCCCAAATTTCCCAAAAGTACCAATTGCATGGATTAAAAAAAAAAAAAAAAAAATCAACCAGTAGTTTTTGAATTTACAGTGCAAAAACTACTTCCTAAGTGCGTGAACAATGACGCTGTTACAAGAAAACACTGCTGATGAATGAAATGAAACAAATTCGGACACGTAAACATATAGCTTAATTTTACTTCATCGAAAATACATGTACAGGTAGCTACATGTAAATATCAACACATGTATAGCAGACGGAATATTAGAGATTCACGAGTTATTCGCGGTCACGCGCGCGTTATGGTTAATAAACATGGCGGAAGGAAGTACAAGGTCTTCGACTTCCTGGCAAAAACGATCTAGAAATGGTATTTGTCGGTGAGGTTTTTCGTTATCTGCCCTTCAAAGCACAGATTCAATGGCAACAACCAGGGCTGCATTATTGATATGCTAATTAAATTGAAATACGTTTTCAAAAAACAATGCCAATGATTCAAACATACCCAGGATGTATTTTATCCACGAGTGGTATATGAAAATGCGCTTCGCACAAAAGGATTCACTTTGTAAACTTTCACCTCAAAATTCCATCCTGTGGCTAACAACGCAGGAGGCAAAAGCGATACACCCAAAAGGTGCCTTGTTTGGCAGAGCACCACCTAGAGCCTAATTGGCCTCAACCTAGACCAACGACAAAAACAAGGGATAACCGCGGAGGTTCACTCAAAAGGTCAATGGAATACAGCACGCGTATACACCAAAAATTGCTTTTCATTTGAACTTTCATCTTAACTAAAATAGAAATAAAAGCCTATTTTCCTAAACAAATACTTTTCAAATAAAAGTTCATACTAAACAAAAGTTAGTGAACCTATAGCTACTGTATATATAGCGACAAAAAACGAGGCAGGTGACTAATAATGATAAAGGTCCGAGCTTATTCAAGTTTTTCATTATCAACGCATTTCACAAACTGGAAGAATTAAGTTTGCTCGTACAAGAACTATCAATGATGAAACTAGTTAGGAATCTCGTTTTTCACTTTTTTTTATTATCATGGCGTATATGAGGAGACAACTAGAGATCCTTCTATCAAAGAAATGCTTGGGAGCCAGACACTGGAAATCCAGGTTCATCCACAAATTCCTCCGTACCTCCAACAACCTTTAAAGTGACCTCAGCATCAACAGATTGAAACAAGCCCAAACATGCTGACGGTTATAGCGAGAAGAAATATGTCGTAGGTGTATAATAAGGCGGAGGTATGTACACACGCTAATAAAAGGTGCATCGGGTTAACTCCAAACTGGAAATCATCCATCTTACTGTAGTTCAAAACAAAATTGTCGAAATCAAGTTGCAACTATAACCGGATTGCGTCTGGATTACTAAATTGGATGACAAATGTCGTGCAATAAACGACTTAACTTATTAAAAACACACCTTTGCGTATCGAAGTGAAAAAAAAATGGTAAGATTTTCCAATGTCGTAATTTTTATCTATATCGTATTAAGAATTTAAGATGGATATCCGTCAAATTCAATTACACATAGTTTCAAAAGTCAAGAAGGCGGTATTATAAACGGAACTAATATGGGATTGTTGCCAAGTCTTTCATTCAAACATATATGCGAAAGAAGAAATATACAGTATTAACGTTTTTACAAAATGCATTGTTTTGGTATATATTTTTATTAATAAGTTTTCATAAATAAATGGCACATGCTATGCATTCTTTACAAATTGCGGCGATTACAATTTTACAAACGTTTTATTAATAACCGTACTCAGGAAATGCCGTAGCTTGACGTACAGTAGATGAAAAACGGAAATGTACATGTAGATGTACAGTAGAAATAGTTTCGTCTGGCGGCGCGTGCGCACTAAGCACTTCTTTTTTCAACGCTATCTACGAGCGTAATAAATATATTCATATATGGGAACACGTGTATGTAAATCCATTTTACATGTAGCATATAGATATTCAACATGTTTTTTTACATGCGGAAAACAGAGTTTTTACACGCAAAATACTTGGGATATACATGAACTATGTAAAATAAATGTACGCTACATGTAAAACACGTTTGCTACATCTAAATTCAATACATTCAATACATTGTATATTATATTTACATGTAGGCCTAATTATAATATGATATGTATAAACAGTATTTATTATGTTTAGTAGGTGCGACACCAACGGAACTATCTACATTTACGTTTTCCATCTACGACAAGGTATACGCACCTTTCGGTGTAATATAGCACCTTTGGAAAGGTGCCTTGCATTGCAACTTTTGGGGTATAGCACCTTTCTAAAGGTCCTTTGCATTGCACCTTGTTATATAGACCCAAAAAAGGTGCCACCGATGTAGCAAGTGATTGCACCTCTAAAGATGCTATATGGTATACCTTTTTTTTTTAGCGTGTACGGCATTTCCTGAGTACGGTTAATGGTTCAATTTGATAGCTTTTGCGGTGGTACAACTTTAAGAGAAGGAAACGAGATGTCAACGTCGCGTCGTGTTTCCGGTGGTAGATACCATATACTGTAGTATCGATATTTATAGTTATTCGCCGTGGCCGATATTGGGAATCATAAATTTTGGTGCTGTATATTTAATAACTTCGATCGGCGCAGTTGTTGCCAGGCTGAAATAGCTGGCAGACAATCGATCAGGAGCGTGAGAATGCCAGCAAATGTCTCACCACAAAATCGCAAAAAAAACAACTGAAAACAGGATGCGAGAGAAACTGAGGAAGGGAAAAAAACTTTCAAAAATTGAAAATTCCCGTTTATATTTTCACACGAGGTGCAATTTAGCCGCCCTCTTCTACCTCGTTAATTGCGGAGGAAAAATCGCAGTAAACGCAGTAGACGCAATATGGTTCAACGATGACCTGGCCAAAAAGCAACCCCCCCCCCCTCCCTCTGGTTTCGTGAAGAGACACGTTTAATAAGGTACGTGGACGAGGATGGGAAAAAGGTGCCTTCGGGTGCAATTCATCCCAAAGGAGGAATGTGGGCGGTACCACGCCCAAAGGCAAAGGAGACTTACTTCTCTCTCTCTCAACAACAATAAATTAACAAACGAAAATTCCATCCCCTCCTCATTGGTACCCCATTATAATAAAACCGCGTTTTTCCACCGAGATTACTCGTTACAAGGTGAAATTGTTCGCCGTTGCCCCCCACCGTTTTAGTCGGTTCCAGACAAGAATCGACTCGAACCTTTTTCCCACACACCGGTAGAACAAAACTGGACGAAAACGATAATTCAAAAATACGCCGCTTTTATTGTGCTCTATAAGTAAACAAATATTGGGTCGACGGGGGATTTTTCATTCAAAAGTAATCCAGGATTGAAATGCAGGACGCTCACGTCCAATGTGAGAAATAAAAATCTGCGACCAAGAAATGTATTTCAGTATCTTCATTTCATTTTTTGTCATTATCTGTAGGTTATAAATCAAGATGAAAAACGACAGGAAACTATGGAATTTTTTTAAAAATCGTTTCCTAAAAATAAAATCCGTTTCCTTCTCCAATCTGCGATGTATTGGAAAACTGACACGTGGAATTTTGAAAAAAGTTTATAAGAAAAAGCAGAAAATAAGAGTAAGAGACTGCCACGTGTGGCAACTAGTGCAAGCGTATGATGTACAGTACATACTGAACATGAAACTGAATTTATCCCGGTATTATTTTACTTAAAACTGCCTATAAAAATTAGAAATTTACCTACCATACAATAAATAAATGTTAAGAATTATTGAAATTACTTTTTAAAAGGGGGTTGCCTAAAGTTTACAGATTTACAGTAATTTGTTTCGTAGAACTTTGCAGTGGCCATATTGCATAAATACCATATTTATTAATATTTATGTTAATTAGTTCGTATAAACATAATGTAATAAACAAGCCTTTGTTGTAATCATTTCCTTGCCAATGGACGTTTATTATTTGGGTATAAGGTGCAAACGTTACTTTTGTTCCGTTGTGATGTTCAAATACATGCATGTACGAGCGTATAAATTGCTCAAAATACTGAAATTGCATGCGTTTTTTAAAAACATTGCAGCCTTCTGGTCCGACAGGAAGGGAATGAATTAGGTCCGTTATACTTATAATACTGTTTACCACAAAGGGATTTTGAATATTCCATATTAACGAGCACACATACATGTAAATGTGCCGGTAAAACGGATGGGTACAAGAAGTTATTAAATCACGTCCTAGATTCCTATCTGATTAAGAAACACATGCCTATTAATTAGATCTTAGCACGTCAAACGAGCAGCTGAATCCAGTACCGATTATCTTACGAATTTCGTTCGTGCCTTAAAAATAAAGAATCTTCCTTTGTTTCAATAACTATATTTTGGCACTAATTGCGGGAACAGGAAACGCTCGAGCCCCACTTGACATCACCGCCACGTATCATCAGCGTTATAAAGCCACTTATTTGAAAAATGCTAAAAAACCAGTCACCGGCTAAATCCTAACCTGAAGTTGCCGGGTAGGAAACTGCGTGCCAAAGGCAAGGTAACAACAACCCGTCACCCACCTGCCTACTTTACACCATTAAAAAGGAGAGCCAACAAACATTTTAGTTTATTTGAGATCGACCAGAGAAAAAAAATTAAGGAGTGGACCAAGTGCGAGGTTGTCATTATTGTGCATGGTTATTTGGGAAACGTACAACAACGTTGTCAAATATAAATATTTGATTAAAGCATCGTTATCAGTTTATTCAAACAATTGTCGCTGCACAATGAACAGACGAGCCGACAGATGTCGACTCGAGCAACGGCCTCCAGGATAATGAATGAAAATTCTTCAAATTCCTCAACCGAACCAAGCAACGAGACGAGGAATTAAGACGTGTCCGAACATGAAACTGACAGAAAATCAAAAGTTGATCAATTAAGTGTTAAATTTAACGTATGAATATATAGTGAGGGACTGACTTTAACTTACATAGTTACTGGTACATTCCGATTTAAATAGCAGTTGGTGGAATACTAATTAGGATACACGCCGAATAAGTGAATTTAAGGCATGCTGACATAAAATGAATTTATGTTAGCATTGAACGACTCATTTCATGACATTTACGCCCGTGCACAGCTGTGTCAATATTGGCCAAAGCAACAAATTAATAGAAACAATGGGTTAAATTATAAACAATATGCTATTTATCGAGGCTATTTACAATAGGGTCCTGTACTGGCCAATCGAATAAATCTTATATAAATTAATAGATCGAGCGTTTGCAAGGACCTTATCCTATAATGTATAATCGATGATTATAAAGGCGGCTAATAAATGGTACATGTACTCAATTATTACATGTAGTAATAACATCATTTTATCACCGGAACTAGTTTCCATCAAACTATTGTTACGTCAGTAACGTCACCATTACATATAGTTGAGGTAACGATCAACGGAACATGGTTTGAAATTGAAACGAACAATGTCAATACAGTACTTCAAGTGTCAAACGTAGGCCTTGGGTGGCAGAAAATACCAAGCAAAAGTCCGAACAACCCCGCCTGGGCGTGCGGCGATTTTTTTTGATTTTAGCCAAACGTCGGAAACACGGGCCTATCGTCCGTCGTTTCTAATAAAATAAATGTTGCGAAGACAAGAGAAAAACTTACCCAAACAGCACAATAAGTTGAATTTCCTTAAACCGTCGTCGTTTGAATTAACGCGTGTAGAGTCGCGCAACAACACTTTAACCGTCAGTCGTCCACCCTGAATGGCCTCGAACACTTATTTCATCAGCACTCTCTCCTCGCACCTGGGCAACCACCGGTCGACAAAAATCCATTCAACGAACGGCCAATGAAAAAAGAGCGTCTGGCCATCTGACGGAAAATATGCGAACGAGAACAGGTAGACCGGGGAACAAAAGGCACGTGGTACAGGGTGGGCGCACCGTTGACGACGTCGGTCGTGACGCAATGGAGTTGACAAAACCTGACGCAATCGAGCGACTGGAAAAGCTGACACAATTTAACAACAGAAGGCTTGAGTGCGAGACAAAATGGAGCGCGTTTCAAATGTACTTAATATGCAAAATCCTCCTTCTGATTTTAATATTACTAAAAATATAATCAGAATTTCTCAAAAAAAAAACATAGGTTAATACAATTTTCTGAAGGATGATAAAATTTACCTAAACATGATGATTTTCTAAAAAGTGCGGTCACATTTTGGAAATGAAACTTTTTTTTCTATGACAACGACGATTTTTTTCGAAATAACGAAACATTCTTTCCTTTAAAAATAACGATTGTCCAAAAACTATAATTTTTACCATAATTGTTTTTCTCGAAAACTATATAATTTCTAAAAAAGAAATACAACTTTTGCCAAAAAAAACCTTACCATTGCCCCCCTCACACATAATTTTTCTAAAAAAACACGAACAACTTATTTTTCAAACATAATAAAGTCATTTAAACTACGCTCGTATGTAACTTCTGTCGCATTTTGCTGATTATTTGGTGAACTTGTTTTCCCAACCTCCCCGGATAGTGAATTCATGAGTAAGCTAACAAAAAAGAACTAGTTCACTCGAGTGAGTAAGTGAACTACGTCGCTCAATCTCGTTCACTTAAATCCGGTTGGAACTAGTTTAGTGAAGTAGTTGACTTTGGTGATTGAAGTACATGTAGGAGTGAATAACGCACTTAAGTTAACGACTTCTAAATCACTATTACTGTGCGGCGCTGCGAGCTCATGGCTAGGTAAAAGTGGGCGGAGTCACCATACTGGTATTTTTGTCACAGTATGATTTTCGTATACGGTGCCGGATAGGATTGGATTGGATTACTGTAGCTAGTCCTTTGAGACGGACGGATAACCGGGGATCTGCGTGCAGTCTCCTCGAATGGTCGCCAGATGGCGTTTAGCCAGCTTGCATCGCGCAGTCGTCCGTTGCTCCATGGAAAATATTCCTATTATTAATGCAGCGTGCGCAATAGAATGGCATTACTAATGACTAGCTCCCTAGTCGGCCATATCACCTGCCTCGAAAGTGCATGGGCTCGTTTTTGGGCGCTTCCACCAATTCTAATCTAACTCATTGCCTGCATCAACCTAACGTCATTCTGCTTCTGTGCAACGGGGGTCGAACCCACATCCCAATTACCCGCATTGTTTTCATTAATGCGTATGCATAGTTGTTACACAACAACACGAGGCCGTTGCACTTTTCCCTTATTCGATGCTGCATGCGTCATTATGCCGCTACTATACAGCTGGTCGATGAAATTTCCCTTCTGAATATTTATGGCGATAAATTACGCGTGGACGTTTATAGGGGGATGGGACTTAATTAGTAAAGCGACGTGTCCTATAAGTGGCTTCTGCGTAAGTCATCGAAATTAGTTGCACCCGTACGGGAAAGCTTCATTTCGGTTCAACATCATTCTAATGACGAGAGTGGAAATCGTGGAAAAATGAAAATGGTGAAGAGTTGTTTCCAACTATGAAATGATTATGGAATCGACTATACCATTATAATTTATGTGTACTGTATATGTATAAACATCAAAAACTGTCAACTTAAAAGTGCTGTTGAAGTCTGTCATAGTGACTGCAAATAAGTCATTGAAAGAATGGAAATTTCATGCGATTACTCAGACCAAACTGAACAGATAGGGTTGAAATTAAAGCGGGAATTCAAATTGAAGGAAAATTAATTTAAGCGATTAAATCGTTCGAATTCGTTTTCCTATTGTTCTGAAAATATATTCCTGCTGGCTTTGCACGAACAGAAAGTGTTTAAATCCTCATTTCCATTCCTCGAAAATATTTTAAGAGTAACTTTCATTTTGAACAATTTGCTGGCTACAGAATTTTTATTTTTATATGGTCGTATTGAATTTGTCACGCATGCGCAGTTTATGAAACTTTCATTTTCCTGAATAGTCAATATCCCGTACCATCCAATTCTCACGAACTTTATTAATTTATCCCCCCCCCCATTTGATCGATCTACCTATAGACCTATATTATAAAAGAAAAACATGAATTAAATGACAACTGACCAAAGAATTAAAAATTGAATTTATGAACACGCATTCATCATCATCAACAACGGTACACTTTTTCAATTCTCAACGTTCGCCCTCAACCAATCAGTCAAATATACTTTTTAATTATTCAACTAAAATGAGGTGCATTATAGCGAGATAAGAGTTTTTAGCTTGCTCAGCGTTTACATTCGTTTATCATTACAGGCTGAAGCAGGTTTATTTAAAGTATGATACGGGTCAAAGTTTACCACTGAATTTATTTTAGAAAAATAATTTCATTCGGCTATACAGTATGCGTATTTAATCACTATAACTAATTTTAGTAATAATTATGCAACATTTCCTATGCTTTAACAGGAGTTAAATTAACAATGTCAATGTAGCAATTAACATTGAATGGATGTCTATAAAATCTTAAATCAATAGATATCTGTGATGATGCACCCTTATGGAAATGCAACTTTTTAAAGTTTATGTTTTATACAATAAATATTCTAAAGATGAACGAAATATTGGTAGAACACTGAAATATTGCTATCATATATGATAGAATTTGCGCTGTTCATTATGTGTAGCTATAGCAGGAGGCCAAGTAAATTAGTTAGGAAAATTATGCACAATACACGAGAATGTTCATTCGAAGAATTAAAAACTAATGAAAAATAAATCGAAATGTACCTTATTTCAGAGTTATTTTCATATTTTTAAAGTTCAGTTGGTATGTGGGTAATATCTTATTGAAAGAAGACTTTAAAGACACCCTGTAGTAAACAGCCTGGGATTCTCTACAGTTTAAATAAAAGCAGCTACTGTATGAATTTTGGTTTACAACTACTCACATGCTTATCTCCATAATAGAAATTAGTCCAGGATTAAGTAAAAACCGGTTATAGAGAAATTTTGTTAAGTTCAGTTGTTCAAAATATTAAATTAGTACATTAGCAAAATATCGCAATATCGATGTGATCAAATTCTTATATAACACCGGATATTTCTTAAGTTTTTAGTTTCATTAAATCCGGCTTTGAGTGCAGAGGCAAAAGCATGATAGAAAATAGTTAATATATTCAAAGAATAGGAGAAATTAAGAACATTTGGAACATCAATAAAACTCAGCATATATAAGCAATCGTGGAAACATGACACGCGATAGTTCCTAAACTTGAGATATTAACACATAGGGTTCAAAGAAATGTATAGCTGTCAGAATAGCATCGAACTACGAGCGTACAGTATTTCTGAAATTGTGATTTATGATGTCACGAGCTATACACCCATTGCTTTTATAATATGTAATTGCACCAATTATAAAATTTGGTAAACTCCGGCAGCCAATAATCGATTTTACTATAGTACTGGTCACAGTAAAAACGCTGCACTGGTCAATTTAATGGCAACAAGATATCGTTATTTGTGTAAAAAAGAACAACGAAAAACATTTGTTTCAATAACGATATTCTATAAATTCAAATTTCAACGTTTGATATGCCTTTCGATATTATGGCAGACATTGCAGGGTTATTTAAAGATTGAGATACTCAAATGTCCAATGAACATTCACAAAGTTCCCCATGCATCTACTGAGTACTGTCAAAATCTATTTCCCAGTGATATTTGCCTTTGAATTTATTACAACCTTACTATGACTATAAGTCGCGATAAAAATTGGATAACATTCTAAAATGCACTTGTAAATGATATTTTTGATATACAACGCGATATCAGGAGTGCTAAACAATGGCTAAAGATTGAACTCGAGCCCATATGCAAGCATCAACGTGAACACGCTCTATAAAATAATGTATTTTCATACAGGTGCCAATATTTCGTGCGTTCAAGGGGACGCTAAGAGCTGTATTTATGCAATGGAAATTGAAAATTAAATAGAAATGTGGGAAAAATAAACCTCGCGTTTAAAGACATTTCCAGACTTAATACGAGTGCAATAAATGCATTAAAATTACAAGGAGTATAAAAGAAAGTTAATTTTCACCTTTTTAAAGTCTCTCTCCCTGCATAAATAATTCCATTTGCATCTAGATTGTACGCTTTTTAAACACACATGAAAAGAAGTAGAGTATGTATGTTCGTGGCTTAGTGGGTAAAAAGTTTTTCCTTGAAGCGTCATTGTTGAAGTGTTATGGGGCGCTTTCAGCATGGTGGCGCTGCGGTCATGATTCATTCATCAGGCCTACTTCGTCGCTTCACTCGATCGCCATCGCTATCGGTAAGTACAGCCCGAGCAAAGCCCGAGCTAGTACCGTATATAAATGAGTTCGTAATAAATTGCATGATTACGACCGGAAATTGCAAAATCAACGAACACAATCGCATTCGTTTATACTCCTTGAAACATTTAAGTAAAAATTGACAAAAAGGAGGTGATAGACTTTCAAGAAAATACAGAAAATCTACAATTTTTCTCACTTTCTTATTTAAAATGACCATTGCAGAGAGGGTGCTGAACAAATAATTCCATTTGCACCTAGATTCTACGTTTTTTAAATGCACCGTATATATAAAAAAGTTCGTCATCTGCTATAGGACCAATAAACAATGTACAACCTTGACATTCCGAGGGCCAAGACGCGAACATCCTCCGGCCACAAAACAGCTGCTGTTTATGCCAAAACGTTCAATGAGAAAACAAATGGGAAATGGTCTACGAATCGATGTTTTTTATATCAAAATGGCACAATGATAGAGAGATAGAGCTAGATAGAGAATGAACGACATTTCCGTTGTAGGTATATGAGCAGGTGCAAAAATGTAAAGTAATAAATAACCACGATTAATAAGTCCGATTCAATTCCTTTGATATACATACAGTAGATATACGCGATATGTCGGATAGAAAGTGGTTCCGCGTGAGAAACATAGAGAGATAGTACGAGAAGAGTAAAGAGAAAAGAGCGCATGCGTTTCCCCTTTGGATTCGAAGCCCGAATCCTGATTGGTCGAGATCACAACACGAATTCATGTTCGGCGCCACCTGGCGCCACGGCGGAACACTGATGAGAGGAGGTTGGGAAGTAGGATTAAACGGAGTGGGATGCACGGATACACTATAGAGGGCGCTAAAGCGAAGGACTTGGCCTCGGCGCGGTAGCACTGGAGTGGATCGAGGAATGATGGGGAAGAAACAGAGGGAGAGGGGGGGCTATCATAAATGGCAATGGTTAAGGCGAGAGAAACAGAATTAGGAGACACCGCTGCAGCGACAGCGGGATCAGAAGGGATATGAAGCACTGGCATCAAATGTACACGGGCGGGGAGGACGGGTCGTCGTCAAACGTCACTTTGATGATGGCCTCGCCGGAAGCGCGCCGCGTCTTCGTCTTGGGAGCGCCGGAAGTCGGTTTGCGCATGACCGGAGAAAACTCGATGAGCGCCACGGAATCGGCGCCCAGCGAGCACGTGTCCTCCGAGGCGTTCATCGCATTCGCCCAATTCACCTTCTCCGGCTTGTGATTGGTGGCGTCCGGCGACGTCGCGCCAACCACCTTCACCGGCGACGACTCCGATGGCGTCTCCGTACTGGACACGCGGACTCGATTTCTATGTGACACACGCAACAACATCGTATTAACAGTAACGAACACGTTCCAACCATCTTTCAAAGACTTTCAACGACTTTAGATTTCTAATGTTGTTTTCACTATGAAGTTGAAACATGCCCTTCTCATTAAATTTACATGTATAATAGGTATAACAGAAATTTAATAAAAGACATTTCCCATACATGGTATTAGTTTTTGAATTCTAAAATGCGAAGTAAAAATCATCACCGAGCTTAATGCTCCGAAGAAACTTATTATATAAGAATGGCTGATACGTTGAAATCCCCCCATTAAATTTACAGGTATAATAAAACAGAAATTTAATAAAAGACATTTCCCATGACATCATCGTTGAATATGGTATTATTTTTTGCATTCTAAAATGCTATGTAAAAATCATCACCGAGCTTAATGCTCCGAAGAAACTTATTGTATCTCTATATGAGAATGACTGATACGTAAAGTGCTTAAAGCGGTTTGATAAAATGGAAGTATACTGTGTTGACGGTCATGACTTAAAGAACCTTTCTATGTATTTGTTTTGGAAACAAATTATGCCCATAGAAAAGGAACAAATTAAGTGCAAATAATTTTCTTTTGTTAGGAAACTGAGCAATGCCGAATACCAATCAGTCATACCTGGACATGAGCATTTCCCCCGTCAATAATGCTACTTCACCGTCATGCGACGAATTCATCGAAATTACGGACGATCTATCATCCTCATCAGACACAGAACTAGTAGCTATTAAAATCACACAAAAATATATTAATAAGTAAATTATTTAAATCTGTAAATTACCTTTTTCAGCACAACTTGGAAAAAAATGTTTTCGTATATACTTAAAGAGGTTTTGCCCAGGGTTCGACAGAAAAGGTTGAAAAACTAGAAAATCCATACATGTATTTGCTATCGTTGTCTCCCCCTTAAATTTTGAAATTCAGCTCAGCTGCTGTACAAACGGTTTTATCAATTCAGTTCAGGCTCGCGCCAAATTCGCACATTTCTAACATAATTATGCGCAACATTTCCGATATTTTCTATTCGACTACATTTCGGCCAGATGTCCAGCGCGCTCGTGCCATTCAAAGCGTGCGATAAGAGCAGCAACTTTTGAAAATGGAGAGTTTTGTATTCGGACACGGACCTTCGACGCGGAGGATTTCAACGATGCGTGGAAATCGCAATTTACTGTGGACGTCACTGGAAAGTATTTCACTCACGTCTTCGCCCAACTGTTTCATTAAATTCCTCAACTGCAAATCTTTCTATAATGGAAGAATAAGGATAATCATCGAATAGTTGAACCTATACTATACAGTATATATCCATTGCCTTCGTCGAATGCCAAAAAGAGTTTTACCTCTTTCAAAAGTCTCTTATATTGCAAATTCTGTTCCTGCAAATGCCTTAAGGCATCGCCACCGTTCTCCGAATCTCGCCTTTTTTTCATGGATGGTTGAAGGGCCGACCTTATCCTTGTCTCAGTGCCCCTAGGATTTCTTTTTAGTTCAACAACCTGCGGCGAAAACCGATAGAACATGAATTTAATCTACGAACATAAAATACGATGTAAATCAACTGATGTAAATACTGAAGTAAAACAAAAGTAAAGAAAGCATGTCGTTCCAATGTAGTCATTTTATGGGAGAATCTGCATAGCTAAAATTAGATAATGTTGTCAAAAGTTCGTACTTCTATCCCCTAAAACCCTAACGTCCGCCCTTATTTGCAAGACAATACGTTTTGAGGCCAGCAGCATTTGAGAAATATAGGCACGTGTGTGTATCATTTGCATTTACTTAAAGAAATAAGGCTAGTGCTCTAGTCTCCCCCTCGATAAATTTAAAACTAACGGTTTCCATAACTATGCTAGTCTTGTACATGTACTTAACCAGGGTTCCCCCAGAAATAAATTTCATTTTCAACTTCCCTAACTTTTCCAGGTTTTAAAAAAATTTCCCTGACCAATGACAATGTCAAAAATTGACATATTTTGCAAAATTTACTAATGGCAATTTTGAAAATTAACAGAAATTTTTTTATATTTAAAAAAAAAAATTGCATGAAAAATTTTTGAAAATTTGACAATTTTGTATTCGGAAAATTTTGAAAAATTGTACTCGGAAAACGTGGGATATTTTGCAATTTTGTCCTCGGAAAACGGAAAATGATGCAAAGTTCTACTCGGGAAATGGATCTTGTGCTAACCATGTAGAATTATTAATTTCGGATCACAACATGACTATGTTGAATTTCCCTGACTTTTTCAAAATAAGTCATTCTTTCCTGATTTTCTCCCTAACTTTTCCAGGCATTTTCAAGTTCCCTGACTTTTCCAGGTCTGGGGCAACCTTGTTAACGCTATCCTTGAAAATAATTTGGCTGCCCCTTACTATCGGCAATCACTGCTAGCCGTGATGCTCAGCAGTGCACTTACATTAAGAAACCTCGAAAATTAAAAAAAGACTACAATCGAAATTGATTGAATTTACAAGGTTTAAAAAAATATATCCCAGTTATTTACCCTTTTTATTTTAACGCATGGCCATAATTATATACCAAAATTAATTATGTGCAATTGCATTCGGTATTACACACGTATAAAGACCCAGCAACCTGATGAAGTAGAATGCCCATTTAGAGTAAATAATGTGGATGTACTCTTATTTTTGCATATGCAACGGTGTTTTGTAAAGAAGGCGAAAAAAGCTCATTACAACAACTAATAATAAATCGTCAACGTACCAAACGTACCTTTGGTACAAAGACCAGGCAAAGGGTGGTCGTTGTACAAAAAATGATGAAAATAGAAATAAGGATGAAAGCGGCGTTTTGCTGCTCGGATAAAATGGACGAAATGGCCGCACCCATGACGCACATGATGACCACGTTGTACACACTCATTCCCACATACTTCGAGTCATTTAAGGCGGGAATGCTCACGTGACGTGTTTCCCATGCCAAAAAACAACCGATGACCTACGAATAAAACACTTTGAATATTTCCGAGCAACGTAACATAGTTTAAACCTACTCCTCGATCGATGTGTACTTAGTTAATACATTTAATCGAGGACTTGAATCTCAGAAACTTGAAACCAAACTTCACAAATACAAAGATTGATTACAATTTTAAAAACCTCTGTAAGAGGAAAAAATGTTTTTCTTGCAAAAATGAACAGAATTTTTTCCTCTAGCAAAAGTAATTTCCGGAAGTTAGATATATTATTTTCTTTTTCATCCAGAGTCTCTAATGCGTATAGGTCAGAGGTACAGCATGTCTTACCATAAGCAGACCTTTGTAGACATAAATGGCCCCTAAAAAGTAACTCATTTTTTCACTCCGGCAGTATTCCACTTCGGGAATGACAGAAATATCCTCGTTCACAGGAGATGGCTGCAAAAAAATAAAAATAAAAAAAAGTTGAAATGCATTAGCATTTTTGTTGACTTTTCAGTAAGTAATGCCTACGGTTGCATCCACTTCCTCGCTTATTGATTTTAAGTGAGCGCTTTTTAAATACTCAGGTGGATACGTCAAAGTTGGATAGCGTAGAAGTGAATAGCCTTTTTTTGTCGAAAACGGCTGTTGGCATCTGCTTGAAAATTTCAATTTAGAACCATCTTTAAGGATCATTGGCAGTTTGAAAAGTTTTATCGATTTGGGATTATTTGCTAAGCAGCGCTGCTCTTTTGAACTGTCTCTCTAGCGGGTAACCTGTTAGGGGAATTTCTATTTGGTCAAATCTAAACCTTTAAAATTTAAATTCATATCGATCAAATTGCGCTTCTTTCTACAAAGCTTTGGTTTGCTAAAATCGGCGTTTCTGCATTCCTGGTGAAACGGAAATTTTTGATTCCTGGTATTCCGATATGTCTAAAGATGTTAAGAAAATTCCTTAAAGAGGACCATCATAGCGAAAACGGAGCTTGTAGTAAACTCTCAAACATGTAAAACTGAGGGTAATTTACATTCATAGAGCAACATTTGTTTCATTTGGGGAATTTAACCATGAACAGCACAACTATACCTTAAATATATTTAATTAAATTTGAGTGAAACGAGAATTAACAATTTCGACATGCTTCGCACAAATTGCTGAAAATACACGTACCGCAACAATCTGAGAAAACTTCGAATTAAAATAATAAATTCAAACACCGCATCCTGACATTTATGATGAAGGTTCGCTGGCATGTTTTTTGAAAAATTTTGAGAAATCGTTCGGATAAACATATTCCCAGAACTCGTTCGCTATACTTACTGACATAAAGCAGAAATGGTGAGGAAATGCGGTTTGATCACACCGAACGTCCTCTTTTTAAACATCCCAAACACCTTTTTTAAAATTCACCGAAACTCGAAGATGCGCAAAAATCGATTTTATTTTCGCGGAAAAACGTGGAAAATGGCGGACGGGGAAAAATATATATTCGTAACACGTGCTGTAATGCGATTTCGCCCCGGGGTCAAATATTCAAATTTTACACCTCCTCCGCAAACGTATTTTTTATTGATAAAGCGAGCAGTGAATGCGAGTCAAATTTGACCAAAAAGTCAAGTGATCTATAAGGAAATCGCTCTCGCCCTCCTTCGCTTTTGGCTGGAGTTGAAAACCAATAATAAAAAAGCGATAAGGTTTACGAGACGTTTGAGATTTACCAAGACGCGATGACGTCAGTCCGGGGTAAGCAACATGAAAATTTCATGCCGAAAGCGTGATCGAGGATATTTCACGGGGAGGATGTTCAAAACTTCTCCGGATGAATGGTTTTATTGAAAAAAATGGGTGAAAATGCATCGACTTACTACGGGCTGAAGTTCCTTGGTCTCTCGAAAGAATGGATCAATGACTTGCCAAGTGGTCATAATGGCGATGTCAAAACTGAGGAGGACTCCGACCACGGCGAAAAGCTGATAATCGGTTATTGCCTATCCATCCAGGAAACAAAAAAATCATCACTATCAAACATTACTCATCATTCGCTTAAGTACATCTCAAATTGGATTCGAATGACAACTCCTTCACAAAAAAGCGCGAATGAATTTACGAGCAGATTGAATTTAGAAGATAAGCTGTATTCGGAATTGATGCAAAATAGCATCAATTCCGAGTATTTAAAAATGGTTATTTAGAAAATTTGCAATTCACCCTGACGCTTCTTCAAAATTGGTAGAGCATTAAGGCACGACCTGCTCACATATTAGAAACAATTAAAAACTGACCTTTTTATTTAACTTAATGTTAGTGAAGATGGTATGCACCCGCCATGTTTTGCTGAACATGGAGCCAAAAGCCAGAGTGAATCCGGACATCAGCACCCAAGACCGAACCTATAATAGAGGTCGAGTCATTGCATTAGTAAAATGTTCATTTTTGATTCAAAGTGGAAGCTATCGAGTGATCAATAAGAACTGACCGTGCAAACATACGGTAATGATTCTGGACTGGTCAGATCACTGTCCAAGCCCAGCAAGATGACGCTGGTGTAAGTGAGCACGCACCCGATGATAATGAGATTATTTAGATATGGACTTGACATTTTAATAAACCTATATCGTTTCAATTAAAGACATTTTTTAGTTGTATTGTATATACAGTGTATATTATTTGTTGACCAAAATCATGTTCGAAAAATACCAACTTTCTAAAAAAAAATATTCTTACAATGCGATCTACTCGTAATTTTAGTTATCATCATTAAAATGTAACATATTTAGTGAAAGGTTTTAAAATTTCCATACAGTAAATATCGCGTAAAAATGCAAAGAAATCACCTTTGATGCCTGTATCTCACGTTGATGGTTAAAAAAATGATGGCTAAAACAATGCCTAGAGAAGCCACTGAGGCTAAAGCTGAATAAATTGTAATGGACACTCTGGTGTGTTCACGAACATAAAGGACTTCGTCGACTGGGGGACCCGTTCCTAAAACAAAATTTGAAAAGCATTAACGATTAACGAATTACTTGGTAGAAATAAGCAATGGGTGTATGTGAATTCCTCCAGCTCGTAATAATTGTCGGGAATAATTTTATTATTTCATTCACTTAATCGAACATTTGTCATTGCCAGAAAATGCGGCAGTCGGATTAGCGAAGTTTCGTCGCAATCGTTACTTCCTGTATTATTCAAAAGCAACGAGCAAGAAATTGAAGATGGCCATTGAGGCAATGCGTTGTCGACTGTCACCTTAGCAACGTCTATTCAATATGACAACTTTGGGTTAACAATTTGGAGCAAATGATCAACTATGTTCTTGGGCGCCCTACATCGCGATACGCCTCGTCTTTTGCACCAAACTTTGTGCGGGCCCAATCGATATTTACGGTAAACATTCATCCTGATTAAATAGTCCTAGATGTACCAACCGTCTATTATACAGGCCAAATTCATCGCTTCTAAAAGGAGACTGGTGGCCATTTTGTTGTATCCCATTCATCCTTCTCCAACATTTACACATTGTGAGCAAACATGCATTTGTCGCTCCGCGGCAAATCCATACACACACACAGCGAAAGATATCGACGCCAGGGGGGAGAAAAAGGACAAACCCAAAAGTGTAAAATCGATACCTGATTTATCGAAATTGCTTACTTTCAAATCCGAATTGCATTAGTTTAAAAGCGAACAGAAATGAAATGGGATTTCGTCGTAAAAGAACGAGGGCTGCAATTGAGTTGCTTTGCCAAAATTGAGAAGTTTTGGGCGAGTAAGCGATCTTAAGGCCGAAACGTCGAGCCAAGTTAACGGGAAAGTTTGAAAAGTTTCCGAGACACTTCGACCTATAGATAATCCATATTTCAAAAATGAAAAGGTATTTATTTAAACTGCCATTAATCCGAATACATTTATGCATAGATGAAACGTCTTCGGAAGTTGTTTTCAAAGTTAAAGATGTCTGTTGCAAATGTTTAGCATATAGTACAAGTTTCGGCAGACAGAGACGCGTGGAACCAAATGTAAGAACATGCAAAACAGGATATTTGAAATATGTAGTACAGTATGATAAAAAAGCCAAGTTCACAGTTCACAGTACCCCATGCAGACAGCATAGATGATTATGTTATTATGATACATGACACCCTGTATTTCGGTGCTACGTAATTAATTTTAAGGGACAGAACCCAACTGAGTTAAGAGGTCGAAATCTTTTTAATTGGTCATCGAATATTGATCGGCAATGAAAAAGCACGACTGCATCTGTTTTGGAACACCCTGACTGCACACAATTCGCAATGTTGCGTGCACGAGTGTACCTCACACAATTAAATTTGCCCAAGAAACTGCGTAGTTAACTAAAATTAGCTTCTAATTGGCGCATTTAAGCTTTTCTAGCCGAATTTAATGGTTTTAATTATCCGTGAACTTCCTTATTTCTTTTCCACGGAGTGATCAGAGAAATCGGATTCTTTGATGTTAAAAGGACGGCGCGGCAGTTAGAATCTTGAGCTAAACTTGAACTAAGAACTCTACTCTGAGACATTTTCAATAAACACATTGACATTTTCCAATAGCTCGTATGCTCTCGAGGTTGCGATCGTTAAACGTATTTTAGTTTGAAATACACTATATAGCTTTATACTAAGCGACGCAAAATGGCTAAGCGCAGAGTACGTTTAATATGAGCAATTTTGTGGAATGTTTGCGAGGACACTTAACATTTTACGGCACCAAAACACTACACCAATAAATACTGTTCTCAATTAACTTTAAAGCAAGGCGGACTTTATGATCGATTCAGTAATGTAGATAAAATTACACAGTCTGAATTTTAGAGTGCATGAGGTGAAAGAAAGATGAGCAACTGATCGAACCATGCATGGTCTAGCACAATTTGCTATTTTTAATGCTTATACATTTGCTTCGAAACATTTAAACAAAAGGTTGACTGCTCATAACTCTTGAAGACTTTCAGAAAATTGATGTAAATATATGACAATTATACTTGGATTAATTAACTCGAAGGTTCATTAACAATTAGCAATGAGTGGCACCATTCCTAATCTGATATGGGAAACTATCATAAATAATGTCAACTTTAAAAGGGTGTCTGAATTCACGCTAATTAACACTAAAATGCAATTATTAAATTACCAAACCTCTCCAAACGATGAGACTTTCGTCCAGATCCAAAACTTTCGATGTACCGTCGTATACGCCTACTTTAACCAACTTATTTTCTAGGAAACGGAAGAATATAATTTATCAAGATTCACTTGAATGGCGAAATAACGCTAAAATCGAACTTACTGTTGAACTGCTTAACGACAATGTATCCGCTTCGGTCGTTGTCCACGAATTTCACCGGTCCCTGCGCAAAACAAAAAGTCCCAGAATTTTCTCGAATTTTCGGGAGTGTAACTAGCAAAATTCGTGTTATAAGGCACAAAAACTGTTCTCACTGTCACCCCTTCGAAATCAGTCCCTTGCAAAGCCTCCCAAAAGATGTTGCCCCATCCTTTATTTCGATATTGAAAATCTTTCAGGGTGCGTTTCAATCGTTCCCCATCGCCATCCATGTGAAGGCGTTGGGACACGTTTTGGATGGCCAAGGCCATGGTCCACATGCCGTCGTACGCGTAACCGTGAAAGCGACTGTACTCCCCCTTGCGCCAAGTGTTATAATCCTTCAAATACTCAGTAGCTGTCTGAAATTAGAGCAGAATTATCGTGTATGTAACGTGCAGTAAAAAAAACAAACAAAAAAACAGACTTTTGCAACGTATATATGTATATGTAAGTATAAATTTTAATTTTAAAAAATCCAGAAATTCTCCAAAAGTATACCGAATAAGAAAGTTAGTAATTGAAAAACGCTTCAGTTAACGTCTTCCCTTTAGTGTCATATTCACGCAACGAGTTTCTTATCTTTCCCAGAATTTTTTTCCCCACAAAAATAAGCAAATGACAAGAAAAAAAAACCGTCCCCCCAATTACTGTATAAAACACATTTTACAAACTAAACGCAAGCCTACGATTCCCAGCAAACTGAATTTCCACAAATCAATCATTGGAATCAATCGCGTGGAAGGCAAAATACTGTAGTTGTACAAATGAGGAATAGGGGAAACAGGATCTTTTAAGATAGCTACAGTCTGAATTATCGGTATCATTTTTCATCGCATAGTTTTCCTAAGTTTAACTTAATACTTAACAATATATGGTTTTATTTTTATTCCGATTTTTTTTCCGTTACGCATTCGAACGTTCGATCACACTATTTCTTTAGCTACATTGCGATTGATTAAACGTCTATTGGAATGAAACGATAAACATAATCACGTGGTATTTTATTCCGCATTTGGATTTCTACTTTCACAATGTCAAGCTATATACATAATTAACCAAACCGATAAGTGGGCTCCAAAACCCTAAAAAGTGAGTCCCGAACGTCAAACATATTTTCAACAATAATGCTGAATCTCAAACGCTCATATATGTTAAGGGACTTCTGTCTACTTCAGATTTTTTTTTCATAAAAATAAGCTATTCGATGCAGAATACACCACGTTTTTACTATGGATTTACTGAATTCAATTGATGGAGAGCATGTTAAATATCGATAATAAAGGAGCTTTGGAGGGGACCGGGTTTGAATGAAGTCGGAAACCATATTTACCAGGCCGGAAATGGTCCGAACATTATTAGTTCTGAGAGGAAGTAGATCCGTTACCAGGCAACCGTCTAAAGCCTCGGCTATTTCTTCTGTGGTGCAAGACACAGCAGGATCTTTATTCATCCACCATTCTTCTCGGTACATTCCCACAATAATCCATTGGTATTTGCGTCCATGCATCCCCAAACGATAAACCTTAAAGGGTAAACAAACCTCGGTTACAGAAATACATGCGTGGATCTTGAAACGTACCGCTCAATCCATTTTTGAAAAAATTAACACCAACACAACAGAAACCTACATAACCGACAGGGTCGAAACTCCATGAATTTACTGCAACCAAGTTAGTACATATATTTTGAATTAGTATATTCCAAGTTAGTATTAGCAGAAATATTGTTATACTCCAGTGCTAGATGTAACGTTGACTGCATGCATGGTCATCACCTAAGTATACAGTATATACCCCATTCCAACAAGGTCCGTTTCATGCCCTACACGGTGACAACTCACCTCGCAAAAGATTCTCAAGGCCCATGTTTCGTCAAAATTTCCCAAAATTATGCGAACATCTTTTTCCTAAAAGATAAACATTACACCATTGGAGTTGAATTACACTATTAAATTTTAAATGAAGACTGATGGATGATACATTATATATCAGCATGGGTAATTAACATTTAAGGAACTTTTAGTTTCATACAACCAACAGGGTGTAGTTTTGAAATTCGGAATTCCCTTGGCAGCTATCCATCCTTCTTGGCAACATAACAGGCAGCAGGTTACAGTGCACATGAACAGTATATTAGAACCATAAACCGTCATCAGCAGATTAGCGGTTACTGTCCTCGATGAACAAAATAGGACGAAATGTTTGGTTTTTAAACAGATATCTATATTTGTAATGCTGAACACTAAGCGTTTAACAACTGGTAAGCATTATAGAAAAATGTCAATTGACATGTTATTAAACTTTAAATATTCCTTAAAAGTTATCTGATTAAACAGAATATACTGTATATGTAATGAGTCATTATCTTCAGTCCACAGCTTAATAATAAATGATGGAATGAAAAATGTTGCGAGCACTGCAGCACTCCGTATTTAAACACGGTAGCGTAAGATCCACGCCGAAGCTAGCCTAATGCATAATTAATTATCATGAATATATATTAGATTAGGGATTTCCCTTCGTTTCTAACTAATTAAGCAAATAAGGGAACAAGCGATGTCTCAATAGAAGGCAATCGTTGAGATTTGAAGTCTCTTATCATTTTCGCCAAAGGCGAAAGAAAGCTAACTCCCCGAAGCTCGCGACAGTGTCCACTAAATGTTAATCTAGATTGCTCAATTTTAATGAAATTTACCCGGATCACTTATCTGTGAGGCATTAATTTCCAGCACATCACCTGTCCTGCCGAACACGCATGCTAGCCTCGATTGCTAAACGTACGGCTGGCCACCATTTGCGCCATGATTAAAGTGCAATCATGAGGTATGGATAAACCTTTATTATTTAGTTTGGATCCTAGAAATTGACATCGTTTACATGTAAGTACATGTAATAAGGAATTACCATAAACAGGAAGTTTAAAAAATGTCAATGTCACGTATACAGTATGAACAATTTCATACACACCGAGACCTTTCGCAGAATCCATTTTACACGTTACCTTAAAACTAAGTTGGTGCTTTCTATGAAATTATAATTTCCGTCATTCTCATAAGCAATTAGTACTAATTAAGTCCTATGTGTGTATAATTAATCCGCGCTTCGGGCCAAAAAGCTTTCTTATAACTGAAATTTAGCCGAGCTGCACTATTTTGCCAAATAGACCAAACAAAACGAAATAGTTCCCTATTAAAATGTACGCTGCATACCAACAACTCACTTTGAGCTTCAAAAGTGCTGGTTTAACTTCGTCGGCGACACTTTGTTGTTCCGAAATCTTGATTTGCTCCTTCTCCAGCTCAGTCATCAATTTATTATGTGCCTAAAACAAGCAAAGAAGCCCTTAAGGGTTGCTTCATATGAAATGGCAGGAAAAGATAGTTTAAGGGGAGCTGAAAAATTAACGGATATTAGCACAGGCTAATTGGGCTCAACAGGATACGATAAGAAGAAAGGCTTAAGGGAAGGAGACAACTTTTAGTGGCAAAAATTGAACTAATTAGCAACGGAAAGCATAACAGCGAGCAGATCTTGGCTTTGTACCTATAATAATTAATTTTCTCTTAAGAAGATTTGGAAACGGAGAATCAAGAGTCTGTTTAATCTTATGAATGTTGACATAAACGTGCTTGCGGGTCTTTCGGGGATAAAACATTAAGTAATTAAACAAAATTGAACGCGTGAAACATGTTGGAATAAAATGGGCGTGCTTTTTTATGTTTTTTGACCCAACCTCTGGATTACTATATAATACACTCATCAATTTTTTTCCGTAACAGAAATAATCATCCACATTAATTTCATTAAAAAGGTATACTGGGAATACAGGAAAAGTATATACCCAGTTGATAAGTTTTTTCTCCGTTCATTACCAAATACAGTATTTCAAAAATGATATTAATATTTTAAAATAGCAATTTAAAACGCATAAGCAAGTTCATTAAATATAAATGTAAATTATCAAGACTACGAAAGAAATGTCATTGTAAAAGGAATATACGGTAGTACATAAACACATAAACACGTTCATAGAATTGCAGTAGCCTATAATTTAACATAAAACTGCACATAGGCGCTGCATTTATTTCCTGATGTAATTAAATTATGCATGCTAGCATTATTTACGCATGCATCATTGTATTCTGATTATTTTGTAATGGGAATGCAGGATTCTGCCACTACAAGATACTTTTACTATCCCCAATTAAAGCTGGGATGTTTACTTTCCCATTATTTTTTAATAGTTTCCAAATAGAAAGACAGACGAATAAAATGTATTTTGTTTGCTTTGAAAACTTCCATTCAGTAAATGACACAGGAAAATGCGTGCTTTCATCGGTATATTAGTCCCTTAAGAGTTGTATACTTTTACGCGTCACCCTATGACATTTTCACGTTTTTATATAGTATAAGTTTCAGAAACTTCACTCAAAATCCGTCATTTACCGCTTTATGTAATAAACTGTGCTCTTTTCAAAAAATTCTATACAAGTCAAGTAAATAACGCGCCCAACTTACCAGAGCGTAGCGAGGATCTTTCTGATAAAGTGTTCCTACCGAAGTCCAATTAAATTTTTTGAGCAACTCGATTCTGGTCGGATTAAATCCTGTTTCGCTGGGAACCATCCGAAATAAATTGGGATATTTGTCACTCGTAAACATGGGATGGGTATCGGCATAGGATAACTGAAATGAGACGAAAGCACGTTAAAAACGATGACTATTCGAGAAAGTAACTTGGCGACTCTCTTAGATTTCTAAATAAAATTATCTCCGAATAAGAAACATCTTTTATTCATAGTGATTCAAACGAGACAAACAACTTGTTTCGAGACGAAATTGCACCTTGCTTTAATATACACGCGCACGTACTTTCCCTTACAGCGTAAGAGGTTATCTCGAACATAAATTTGATAAAAAACAACTCGAATTAAATAAAACAGTGCAATATTGAAGCTTCGTATAGCAGCAGCTTTCATTTGGAAACTAACTCAAGTCTTTACAATGTTCCATGGATGAAACCCAAATGGAAATTGGCAATGCAAATTATATCGTGTTGTTTTGCATTTTCTCGAGCACCAAATCGAATGAGAGAGACTATTTAAACTGTCACGTTTGAATAAAAAAAGGGCGAACGAAATGAAATCCACCAAATCCAATATTTCCTCTTTTAGGTCTGTTGCCTCTGAATTTTCCAAAGTTGCCCAAACCGATGCAAATCTGATTAAAAAACAGAGTCGCGAATCCTAGCAACTCGCTGCGAGCAAAATGCGACGAGACAAAACACGAAATTAAATTGGATATTGAAGTGGAAAGTATTTTAACGCTAGTAATTCCCTTCGCGTACTTTCGATTTGAACTAACGTTAGTTTCAGTCTTAAATGCACGTACAACTTTGCTTGGAAGGAGAAATACAGTAAAATGAAACTATTTATTTACCGTTATGCACGGAGGCCGTCTATTCTCCATACATTCAATTCAATGTAGGTGGGAATAGATAACATATTTATCTTAAGTAGTACTTATGATTTTGTTTTTGCATTTTAAGTATCTCAATACACGTCAACTGACAAATGCAAAGAGAAGGCCAGCAAGCTGTCTTATAAAATAGAATGCATAGGCTACATGAAAAGACAGACACCTTTAAGGCGATCAATGTTCTCCTAAATGTAGACTGAAGCAAGGTGCATCAACATAGAAGAAAATACATTAAACTGTTTTCAAAAACAGCTCACTAGGAAGTCTGTTAATATTGCATGCTTAATAAACGTTCCAGAATAATAGCCATGTGGATATTTATGAATATAATATTGCCAGTTTCCCATTATCTGTCTCCTCAACTAAATAATATATTTACATGTACCTGAGTTTTTACCGGCATAAATATTTTTAATAAAACAAAAAGCTAGGTAAGGAAAACGAATGATACCAGTGTGGGCGATTGAGTGTTTTTAGTGTCGCAATTTTTCATTTTTTTCTTAAATAACGCGCATTTTTATTTTTGCAAAACAGGATCTTTGCTTTGATTAATAAATTCCGCAATTCGCACAGTTTGCTCATTTTCTTCGAAAGAAATAACAGGGATACTCAGACTTTAGAAGGTGCAAAGTTACGTGAGCATCATTCTTTAGCTAATCGGTATTACACATAAGGTAGAACGGATTTTTTAAACCAATTAGCGTGTTGGATTTGAACACCTAACTTCAAGACTACCAAAGTGAGACAGGCCACGTTTCTGTCGAAGCCTCCATATTATAATACTACATTATTAAAATTTGAGCATAAGCTCGTCTTACATTTTTTGGACATAGCCTTCCCATCGCTCTACGGTGACATGCCCCGCGTTGGCGGGCAAACCATGAGTACAGGAAAGCAATTTGGAACTCACAGTTTGCCCGCATACACGGGGCACGTCACTGCAGCGCTTTGTCCAAAAAATATAAGATGCGAGTTACCACAATTTTGACACGATTTTGTTTTAAAATCGAGATCTGGCGCAAGTCAATCATCGCTTGAAAAGTCACGACTGCTTTTCTTCAAACCTTTTAACTGAAAGAAAATACTTTTCTTCCCAAATTTTAGTTATCTCATTTTAGTGACTGCCATGGCAACTGGCATTCGTCTCACCTCGTAACACAATAAAGCTGTGCAAGAACTTCACGGATCTCTTATTAAAAGTGGAAAACATGAAGAACATGACGTCAAATGTATTGCGAGTGTAACTTAATGTGATGGATGGCAAGCTAGATATCTTCAATCATCCTGCATAACGCACAGAAGTGTTTTTTCTTCGTGCCTTTTACCTTACATCTCATATATCATCCATTTCCGTTACATGCCATCATTTTTCCGCGCCTCTCAAATGCACAACGACATCCTGCTATATGTTAATTTGCAACAATAATATAGGCAGCGCAATTACTACACACGATTTCACAATTTTTAAAAGTACCGAGTAATATAATAGTAACGCAACAATGCCTTTGAACCCTCATCCTCCACTGATGCTGGTTATATTATATGTTCTCCCATATTTTTGTGCCTAGTAATCACTCTAGAAGTAGGCATAACCATTCTAAATCCTTGACCGAGTTCCGTGCTAAGACGGATGCTTACTTTTGGTCCTTCTTTTTGAATGCGATTAGACGATGGAATAATCTTCCTAAAAATAGTTCAGATTTGTTACAAATTCAATTTAGCAATGATGCATATAAAGTCGATCGCAACTGACGTATAGGAGCATTCTCCTGAAATTGGGCGAGACCCCCCTACCATATGGCATTTATTTGCTGACTTAGGGTACTGAGTTAAATTAAATCTAAATTATGTCGACGTCACCAATTATGGGAATTCGATTTCCTAGTTGATTTGCATTTGATAAGATTTACTGCAGGAGTTAACGATGAAACTGAATTGTTTTATATCATTTATCAGAAGACGCAAGTTGTATAGCCATTTTTATATTACACATTGAAACTATATAGCTACTGTAATTTCGCACTATTCGAAGCTCCCTGGCTTGTTTCTCATTTCAGGCAAAGGAAAAGTTGGAAATGATATCAATCTCGGTATTTTTTTTTCTTCAGAGAAAACTGCGCACGCAGTCTTTTGCGTGCTATTCGTTGTTGCTTTCTTCAGAAAATGGATCGCACCAACTCATGAATCATTATTATTCATCAAAATTTAACACGAATATATGAGACCGGAGTAGACAGAATCGTGATTATCTTCATCATTCTGTCGAAAAGGGAGGGGGGGAATAAGGTGAACAATTAGAGTCACGCGGATTGTGTTGTAAAAAACTCGTCCTTGTTAAATCCATGGTTTCCGTTAGATATATGAATTTAGAAAATCAAAGTGATATACATGTACAGCTGTAAGGGCAACTGATAAAATAACTGTAGTGAAGAACCATTACGATATACAGTACTGTAGTTACGTTAGAAAATCTGCGCAAAGAATCCGAAGCAATCGATCGAAATTCATAATCAAAGATTCATAGAATCCACTAAATGATTTAAAAAACCGCCATTTGGAAAATAAATTCACTTGCAACGTATAGACTCGGTAAAGGTGCTTAACTATCGAGTGAATGGAGTGTACTGTATTTGGAATTGGAGACATATAAAGTTTTTTTTTAAATTTTTAAAATTGTTTTTTTTTTTTTTTGTTTTAATTTTTCACTGCATCCTTCTGCTTTTCCCCTTGTCCCTTCCCCCGCCCCAAATGTTTTTGCTAAAGTGCCTATAGAAGGTTACCATGGCCGTTCCGGAGTAGCGGTCGTGAGGATAGGGGGGAGGTTATTACAATATAAAATGTCAACATTAAGGCAAGGAAAACCTTTAGACAAGTTACCTTAAAACGATTTTTATTTGCTTTATTTCGAAAGTTGTGTTTTTTTCCAATCCTTGCAGAACAAAGGTTGTTGTTTCTCAAAAAGAAATCTTCTAAAAGTTTCACACTTAGCAGTCTCAAATTTATCAATTTAGATTAAGAAACAAAACCGTCGTTACTTTAACGTCACGCTAACCGTGACGACATCCACCGAGGGAAATACAAGAGTTAATGGAATTTCTTCAAGCATCATTCGAGGATAGGAAGTATAGAAAGTTCGCGATTGCCATGAATGGTTGGCATAAACATAACGCCCAAAAGGAGGTTTAGTTTATTCTAGGAGGTAGGCGCAATTGGCAGCTATGGTCGAGAGGCTATTCCAATTTTTCCTGGAACTGAGACATCTTCGGAACTCATTTGGGCCGTGCTTATCATCGAAGATAACGTCCCTAGAGCGTCACGATAAAACTCTGAGAGATGATGAATTTCGGCGAACGATGCCTCACGGTGACTCGATATCCCTGCGGAGAAATTGAAGCTGCGATTCTCTCAAGTCTGTCAACCAAAAGTCAATGGTTTAGAGAAATGCGTTAGCTACACGGTCCGGGTGGGGAATTGGTCGATTCAGACAGGTTGCGACTTTAAAGGATATTTATGAAGCCGAATCGGAATCCGCTGGGAGATCGCCTTTCCCACTGAAAAATAACTCGATCTAACCTATGGTGAGGTGAAATATTGCGGCGCCCCTCTCCCAGAAGCACGAATAGGTATACAGTATACATGTACGTGGCACCTAACAGCCTGTATAGACGCAGGAATTACAAAAAACTCGATTAAATCGAACCTATTTTAGGGCTCTTTCGAAGACGATTTGTAAGCAAGCTTAAAAATGTTTGTGAAGTCAGGAAAATGTCCCATTTTTAATCACTGCGCAACGAAAACTTAAGAATATAAGATAAAGACCACGATTTCACAGCTACGTTTCACTGCTAACGTGAAAAAAGTCAAAAAATTAGTAAACAGTACTAAAGATTTTAATCGAGAATAAACCAAATTGGACTATATACAAGGTATACTGTAGGCCTACATACAGGGTTATTACAACAAAAAAATCATCGGGTTTAAAAAAGATATACATGTATTTTGGAAAGTATAACAGGTATACAATGGTAAATGACACATGAAGAGAAAGTGAAAATGTTCAAGTTTTTAATCATACCACCACAAATGTTCAATTTGAGATCCACGTGTCACACGGCACACGGTAGTACAGTTCGGCCCGATAAAAGCGCGAAGTGTGTCCCTATCTATGTTGTTAACAACAGCTCGCATACTGGAGCACACAAAACGCTTTCTGCTGCATAGTAGCCATTTTGGATACTGGGTTCGTGCTGCCACCTGGGCGTTTAAAGCAAAGTTTGCAGGTGTGCGTTAAAACTTGGGCTTTTTCCCTTTCTTTTCGTGTGTCATTTAATATTATAACTGCAATACTTTGTAGCCTACTGTATATATTTTTCACACCCGATGATACTTTTGTAATAACCTTGTATATTTAATTTAAGCGAACATGTTTATGGTTCGCTCTAGATGGAAAAATAGGGAATTTATGAACCTCAAAAAAGGAATATGAACCTCAAATAGAGAATATGAATCTCAAAAATCTGTCTCATCAAATGGAAGATATTCCAGCATCATTACCGTAAAGAGTCTTCAAACTTAGATTTCCCCCACCATTCGCCCGGTAGCCCCATGCAATTTACTATTCATGAAATTCAAAAACGCTTTCATTTTCGTTTTTGTCAAATTGTTCTGTTTCGTTCATCGTGAATCATAAATAAAAAATTTAAAATGTCTCGAGGTAAAAACTTCTAGGCATATGAAATATTGTAAGCTAGTTTCATCTTCTGAGATTTAAGCTTTGGGTTTATGATGAGCTCCATGGATTTCCGAGAAGTTCTACAGTCCTAAAATTGGGCGATGTAGCGACGGTCCTTGTGCCGTTCAATCTAACTCGTATGGCTGACCACCACATTTGGCACTTTCACGCCAGACTGCGTCATTAATTTTATATTAGTTCGCTCGACGGCTGATGAACAACACGATGTGCCCACTGATGCAACGAATAAAAGAAAAAAAAAACAGGGTCCGCAATAAAAGAATAATAAAACAAGATTCGGATGGGGAAAAAAGAGTAATGACGTTCAACATAAGCCGTTGCGCCAGTATGGTTTCGAAGAGATAACGATTACGTTAAATATTTGCCACGTATCTAGCTCGATTTCAGACAGTGGTCAAACGGTTGCTGGTCATCGTCGATTTCGACAGGAAGCAACATTGCTATAGCATCCGAAAGAGTGTGTTACACATATAGGAATGCGAAACATGCATGGAAGATGACCGCAGCGTGTCAAGGGAGAATCAATTCGTAAAGCGGACACGTGATCATTTCGATTGAAACAGCGTTGTCACGTTTACCATAAAATAAATTCCATTCAGTGAAACGTGTATTAAAATAAAGGCCCATTGAGATAATGTAACCCAAAAGGTAATTTCAAAATACTAAAATGTTTATCGTTCTAATTTCGGCAAGATTAAATGACCATCATCAAAACGCTTACCTGATTGAGGTGCCAAAAAGACGAGGTTTTGGCAATGGGATCGGTCACTTGGGTGCAGGCGGCGCCAAATATCAAAACTTTCGGAGGTTCCTTAGCCACCATATCAAAAAATGTTTTAATTCCCACTGCGGCATTACACTGAAAATAATAAGATGAGAAAATTGTCAAAATTTAAATGCTGATTAAATACTGATATGTTCCGATCTATGTTACATTCATAGGTATAGAATATCAATCCTGTTTTTACATTTTAGCAAATACGTATATTTGTCTAAATTTCATAAATAAACACCAGAGGCGTGACGTAAGTTTTGATGATGCTCGTGGGTGGATAGCGCCAGATTTCATTAAAACAAATTTTAGTCAAATTGTTTCAATGTATTAGATGATTAACGCGAGTTTTAATCGGCCGTTACACAGAAAATTGGTGAAATACAAAAATCATCAGGTTTAACGGTAAATGTTAAAGGCAAATATCTTGAACATAAATAGTTAATTACAGCGTGTTGTTGCGCGTCTTCCACGTAAATGTAAGATTGTTAATTTTTAATGTATCCTTATGGATTTTCTTAGACCCTATATCATTTAAATCCTCGCAAGATTTGCATTCTTTGCTAGCGAGCATGCTCCTGATTTTTCGTCAATTGAACACGAAAAATTTCGACGCTGCGTACATACTAGCGGTATACTCAAACAGACGAACAATTTTTAGCGAAACTGCAATGTCGACCTTTATGAACTGCGCCTCAAAGGGGTCAGTAGAATTTCATTGGCCGTTCATGAAGGTCGATATTGCAGCTTCTGCAATACTGCCATTTCAGCGAAACTGCTATGTCGACCTTTATGAACGGCCATAGCAATCACTGTATACTGACCCCTTTTGAGGGGTCAGTAGAATTGTGAGTATACCGCTATTGCAAACGTGTAAGTGCTAAATGAGTACATAACGGCATATTAAATTTAATAGTGTTTATACACGTATAAATGCGTTACTAAACGAAAAATGTCAAATGGTGACTGTGTGTTTACAGTAAAATAGCAGCTCGTTACAAAAGGCGTGGCGTTTTAGACTATTCACGATGTGGGAAAAAAATCATTTGCAGATGTAAAAACGAGCCTCATTAAACCTGTGCGAGACCAAAATAGCATATCCTGAGTTATAAAACATGTCGTAGATGTAATCGCTTAATGGTAGCGCGAAGGGAAACATTTTCCCATTCTGACATCTCGACTTGACGTGAATTGTTATTGCGTTAAGGTTGTTCGGGCATAAAATCGATTGAAAATAACCTGTTGCGGAGTACCATACATTTTAATTCGGAAAATCAAAGTAATTTTCTCCCATAGTGTAGTGTTGATATTCTCAAATTAAGAATGAATTACAGCAATGTATATTTTACAACCAAATGTGAAACCTGGTAAAATCATCGAAGATGAAAAATTATGGAAGGCTCCTTTTTGATAGCAAAGTCTGTAACAATTCTGGAAGACTTGTCAATCAATGTGAAAAAAATAGTTATTCCTCAAACAGCGACTGCATCAATGAAAAAGATATACATGTATGTCTAAAGGATCCACATATTCGATTGCTACACTCTAAAAAATGTGAGGTTCCTTCGGGGTTCTTTGGAAAAACTCCGCCCTTTTTTCATAAAGATGCTTCGAAGAACCTCAACTAAAAATGGCGACCAGAGCATTACTGGCCTTCAAGGAAGGTTCCATAGTTCTTAAGGTTTTCGTTGTGAAAACGAATTGCTATTCGGTTGAATATCTGCTATCGTCCTGAAAATGTACAGTTCTGTTTAGATGTACAACTGCTCTGGTGTAAAGTAAAAACTGAATTGTTTGACACAGTAATTTTAACGTTTTATTTTAGGGCAGGTTAGGATAGGTTAGGTTAGATGTCAAAACAGTTGTACATCTAAATAGCACTAGATTTCCAGGACGAAAACCATGTGCATATTCATACTGTATTTTAATCAATTATCGAGACTTTTCATACATTTGGATGTTTGTTTTAAAATTTGAACGTTTTTGTTCAAATTTTTGTTCATTTCGTTTTCACAATGAAAACATAGCAATCACATAGCTCCTTCAGAATGGAATCATCAGGATTTCGTGAACTGAAATATTTGAAAAAGAATTGCTTTTCAAAATAATCCTTAAAATTAAAGGGTTACATGTATTGAACCTTTTCAATTTATAAAGAACCTTTTCCATTTACAAAAAACTTTTAAAAGGGTTCAGTGTATAGTTCGAACCTTTTAAAACGTTCTTTAAAACAAATGTTTTTTGGGGTTCTTCGAAGTATACCTAAAAAGGTTCTCCTGGTGTAGCAACGGAAAAAAACCTCATAAGGTTATATATCGGTAGGCCCATACTTTTTTTAGAGTGTACGTAAAAATACACACGCATCATTTTTGCACACATGATTACACGACTGCGTCTTTCTGAGTACCCCATGGTTGAATCTTTTGATAATCTGCCGCTTATGGGGTGCGTGGGAAAAATAATGAAAGTAAAATCTTTCAATAAACTCATATATAAGACAACCTCCCTCCAATAAAATTGCTTTAGTAATTTCTCCACGTCGACTCGTATACAATGCCTAGAACTCGTAAAATCTAGTTGACATTTTCTTATTTTTCTTTATAAAGTACTTAACAAGTTTCCATCCGCGCCTTCTGCCAACTGCCACGTCCTCCATTAAGGGATGCACGTCGCAGTGAGCACTTTGGCAGTTTGCTTCGCCCTGAGAAATTGTCACCGGGATATAAGCAGGGCGATATAGATGTCAGAAAAAAAGCTTAATATGCTCGGTGCACGATCCATCAATAGGTCCTATTAAAGTTTGACACGATTTTATCCGCGTAATGCGCACCGGATCAGCTTCAGATCGGAAAACAAACTTGGATTACGAAGAACGTCAATGCTCGAAAGTAACGCAGCGAGGGTAATTTAATAGCTGGGCCTTTTCACGGAATACGACACGACAGGGCACTCCGAGCGCTCACGTAAAAAAACGATGGGAACAAATGGCAAGGGGTTTCACATTCACCGTACGTGGATGAAATACACATTTAGGCAATACGTTAGATGGCGGACGTGCATAGGCTCCTATCGTTCGACTAAAAAGAAAACTTCGATCTATACGTACTCCACAACTTACGTTACGTGCCTATATCTAAAGTACGGTTGACGTTTTTTTACGTCTGAGGTAAAGTATACATGTACACTAAGTTCTTAGCTCGTCGACAGAAGATGGACATATAATGGACATTTCGGATTTCGTGAAGCTCCGTGGCAAAATCATTTCAGTTTATAAAAACCATACCCTGCATGCAGCGGTGATATACCGGGCTTCCCATTTTACAGGATCCACATATTCGATGGCTACGTAAAATACAGTAATGTAGATGTACATTTTTATTTGGAACATTTGTTTATAGAGACTGAAACATCACAGGTATTTCCCGTATGAACGCATATACTTTACAAATTAAAAGTATACATTTATACGGAATTTGTTTGTTCAATATGAAAAATTCTTAATATTAAAATTGATAAGATTAAACACATAGGGTGAGAGCACGTTGGCATTTATTCATGTGATTTGTTTACTTATTTTGAACCAGTGTCGCGTAGTGGTATT